>JAQQSZ010006031.1:0-13711 GCA_028646595.1 Phalanger gymnotis | reverse complement strand
GTAATTTGCTTGTATTTTGCTCTGAAGTTCAGGGTGCTGGCTTTTTCCCCTGAACTAAGTGAATGATATTTGTGTGCTGAATTAAAGTAAGCTTGCCAACCCCTTAACCTTGCTCTCCTTATTAAGGCAGATTAAAAGAACCTGGGCTTTCTGGCTGTCCGGCAGCTTTCTGGGTGCTGGCTGTGGGTGGATCTGGACCCCCACCCCCCCCACAGAAGCTGCTAACCAAATTGTTAAAACAAGGCTGGGCTGGAGTCAGGAAGATCTGAGTCCAAATTCAGCCTCAGAAATTTACTAGCAGTGTGACTTAATCTCTGTCTGCCTCATTTTCCTCAATTGTCAAATGGGGTGATAATAGCATCCATCTCGCAGGGGCTGATGAGAGGAAGATATCAGATAATATTGTAAATAGTGCTTAGCACGGAGCCCGGTACACAGCAGCACTTATAAAACGCTTATTTCCTTCCTCTCCCCTATTTGATCCTAACAAAAAACACTGTGAGGTAGGTATTTTTGTGTCCATTTCACAGAGCGAAACTAGGGCTGAGAGGTCAATTGACTTGCCCAGAGTCATAGGTAGAGCAAGTACGTGAAGTAGAATTGGAAATCAGCGATTCCTTTTTCCAAGTCCTGAACGCTCTACTTACTTAAATTCTGTTACTCTCAGTTTGCTCATCTGTAAAATAAGGATAATAATACCTGATTACCAAGCTCACAGGGCTGTTATAAGGATTAAGTGAGATATTATATACGTGAAAGTACTATGTAAATGTCAGTTCTTACTATTTTTCTTTCCATTAAGTACAGAAAAGACAGGAGAAATATTTACCTAGCACATTTTGATGCATAAAAGACCTTTTAAAAATACATTCCTTTCAATTACATGAGGTTTTAGTTATTTCCATTTTTTCATTTTGAAAAGAAGTTTCTCTCCTTTTTCTTGATTAATATTTTATACACAAGTAAATCCTTGTCTGGGGTTGCCCTAGCAACTCTAACTCATGGCCCAGCTCAAAACTGAAACTCCCACAAACTCTTTCAGAAGATATTTTCTTAAAGAGCTGTATCACTTACTCAGCATATCCAACAGAATGCTAAAATTTTAAGCAGTTTGTTTTAAGCAGAGCAATGACACTTTTGTTTCATGGGATACTATGTCCAACAAACTCCTCATCTGAGGGACAAAATGTGTGTGACATGCTCCCTTAGCTTTGTGGGCTGCTCCTTGGACCGTTGTCATAGTCTGCTGCCAAGGATGGGTTCCAAATTTTTCCAGCTTGTTAGAACTTGTCAAAGCTTGTGTTCCACTGCCATAGCAACTACAAGGATCATAAGATGACACATTCAGAGCTAGAAGGGACCGTAGCATTCAACCACTTCATTTTACAAAGAGACAGCTGGTGGAGGAATAAATAGAGTAGTGGGCCTGGAGTCAGGAAGACCTGAGTTGTAATCTGGCCTGCCTGAGACACTTACAAGTTGTATGACCCTGAGTAGGTCACTTAACTTCTGTTTGCCTCCGTTTCCTTACCTGTAAAATGGAGAAAATAGTAGTGCCTACCTCCCAGGGTTGTTGTGAGGATCAAATGAGATGATACTGATGGAGCACTTTGCTCAGTATATGCTACATATATATAGTAGGTGCTGTATAAATGTTATCTATTGTCATTATTACTGTTTTTAGTTATTATTATTATTATTATTATTTGAGGAAATGGAGGCTTAAAGAGGTAGGCAAATTGCTCATGGCTGTTGCTGTTTCAGTCGTTCAGTTGTGTGTGACTTCGTGACTCTCTGGACCACAGCACACAAATACTGTCCATGGGGTTTTCTTGGCAAAGATACTGGAGTGGTTTGCCATTTCCTTCTCCAACTCATTTTATAGATGAGGATACTGAGACAAATAAGGTCAAATGACCTGCCCAGGGTCACACAGCTAGTAAGTGTGTGAGGCCAGATCTGAATTAAGGTTTTCCTGACTCTATAGCTCAATGCTCTATCCACTGAGGCACCTAGCTGCCTCGTAGGCAGAGATTAAGTGACTCGACCAAGGTCACACAGCTAGTAAGTGTCTGTGGCTAGATTTTAACTCAGATCTTCCTGACTCCGTGGCCAGCGCTCTATCTACCTAGCTATGTAGCTGCCCACAGTTATACAGGTACTAGCAGAGGAAAGATTTGAACCCAAGTTCTCTGACGTTAGAACTACACTGGCTCTTCCAATGATCATAATGTGCTCTCTCCTGCAAAACACCACCTTTTGAGGTTGATATTCTTTCAAGAATGCTTTCTATGGGCAAACTAGAGGGAATGGATAGGCAGATGATGAGAATATGTAAACTGCAGCATATTACCAACAATGACTTGAGTGCAAGAAGTGGCATAAAAGCTATATCCAAGGATAAGTATAACAAGAAAGGGAGTTAGACAGGGTCATGTGGTGAGAATGAGAGATAATCACAAGAATGATTAATTGGTACACCGGAAATAACAAAAACCCCAGAGGAATGTCTCTAATTCACAACATAGGTTTTCTGTGAAGGATACATAGAAAAACCTGAATGAAAATTGTAGTTACACAAGAATAGAAGACATGGATGTACTGTGAACTCCATTAATGGAGGCATCCACTAGTAAAATCATGCACCTATCAAAGAGTACAGTAATAGAAAGAAGATGGATTGCTTCTCTTGGACCACTTAACAAATGGGTTAAAGACCTACAGAAATATTTTTAGAACAAGCAGATGTCACTTTCAACAGCATTAGTAAAGGACAATAAAAGCATGCAACTGGATTTCTTGAATATAAGTGAAAATAATGTAGCTCTGAATGTAATATATGAAATAGTTAAAACACAAGAATGAAATCAAAAGTTACCTCATGAGCAACATTCACATGAACTCAGCCAATGATAAGTCAAAAAGAAAAACTGAACAAATGTCATTCTGATGATCTGTTTTGTGGAAATAGACAAGCTTTTGAGGACAATTCAGGAGCAGGTCATGATCACCAAAAATTACAGAAGAGTTATATTTAAGAAACCTAAACATAGTGATCAATGAAGACTTTGCAAGGAAATGGAAAAACTATACAACATATAATGCTAGCTAATATTATGTAGCACTTCGTGATTTTCACTTTTCACAAAGCACTTTTCACAAAGCACTATATATGATATATATTATATTATGAACATATTTTATTATATATATACATATATATGTAAAATCTCATTTCATTTTGACAACATCCCTGGGAGGTAGATTGTTATTATTTATCCTCACTCTTCAGATGAGAAAACTGAGAAAGGTAAAGTGTAACTCTGGGTGTCAGAGAAGGGATTGGATCCAAAGTCCTCCTAATTCCAAGTCTAATATACTTTCTACCTCACCACAATTTAGCTTAAAACATTTTGATCTTAGAAAATGGCTATAAACACCTGCCTTAGTTATTTTTCTGTTCTTATGCAAGCTATACTATCCTTTAACTGGATACCAATTTGTGAAAACTTTATAAATGTCTAGTTTGGATATTAGAATTTTATTGACCCAAGAAAACAACATGTGTGCGACAGTATTCAATTTTTTTTCCATGTCGAAAATGTGTGTATTTATTTAACTTGTGTCTATCACGTCTCTGAGAGATGGATAACATTCTCATTATAAGTCCTCTGGAAACATGGTTGATTAATTCTTTTTTCAGAGTTCTTCAAATGTTGTCCTGGCATGAATTGTTCTCTTGGTTCTGCTCACTTTACTCTGCATCAGTTCATATAACCCAGGATTCATTCTTCCATTTTGTCATTAATGAAAACACCATTTTTTCTTTATAGACCTTTATTATTTCGGATCCTCAAACAAAGCATTGCCATCAGAATTTATACTGGATGATTCATCAGATTCTGTCACTACTTAAGCTAGAGAGGTTGGAGAAGAAAAGAACTAATAACATCTGATGTTATCCTAATTTGGACAGCAATTGTATTATAATCTCCAGAGTTTCTCAGTGTGGAGAACTCTCTCCAAAAAGCCTTAAAGAACTGCTTTAAGTTTGCAGAGATTAAGTGACTCATCCATTGCCACAAAGCCAATTAATTTATAGATGGCAAGTCAATTTGAGTTTGCTGGATTTCAGGCCCAGAAGTCTATCCACTTTGACATATTATCTTGTAACTGCTTAGGTAAAAATGAAAGATCTTCACATTTGGTATGGGGAACTCTGTCATAAATTGAGGTATCCCACCATCCACTGTCTGGTTTCAGTTCTATGCAGCTAAGTTCAAAGTAAAGTGTGTTAGAAAGTTTCCATTTACATAACTCAAATATATACTACAGTGATCTAACTCTTGAACATAAATTTGTATATATTTAAAGTATGAAAGACACTTCACTTGGTTCAAGGTTTCTGCTTCAGTTCTTCACACTTCAACAAGAAAGTCAGACTAGACACCAAAAATGTTGGCTACGTATACAAGAGCATAAATCATCATGGTCTATTTTAGAGCAAACCTTGAAATGAATAAAACATATTAATTATTTCTCACTGGTTTACTTTGTTTCCTTTACTGAGGTCCGATATATTATGAAGATGTCTAACCTTTTAAGGTAATGGTCTATGGTGAATCAACTGTCATTCCCAAGAAAAGAAATGATGTGTAGAATACAATAACACATCTCAACTAGTATGCTAATCGGTGACAATGAAATGAGGCAGAAAAAGTGACAAAATGGCAGAAAATCTCAAAAGAAAGAAATGATTCAGTAATGGGACTTTTAATGAACTCATTAATATTTACTAAAAGGGAATTTTTCCCTTTCACTTAGCTTCAAATGTCTCCTTAAAATTATTTTCAAATATTAAGACTGCATTAGAAAAATAAGCTGATTACAAAAATGTGGAGAATGAATGCAATGCAGCTTTCAAGAAAAGCATGCTTTTAGAAGCAGCATCTGCACCCCAAAGGCCATTTACATACATTATCATATTTTATCTACTGTAAAAAACATAAAGTAACTCATACATGGCACATAGTTTTTATTTAAATTGTTGTCACAGTATGCTGAAGCCCAGTACCACATGGATTTGAGGTTTTAAAAGATAATAGTAGAAGAAAATGAAATTTTAAAAAAGTTTCCAAAACTCAATACACACACACATACACATATATATAATATATATATATATTTATGCATATAAACATGAAGATGACTTGGTATCTTATATTTGGTTCTACTGAATTCAATTCACCAAAGATGCATTAAGTACCTTCTATGTGCAAGGTATTGTGACAGGTACTAGAGACAGAAAAACAAAAAGAAAAGGGTTCCTAACTTCAAATAATTCATCTTAAATTATTTTCATTCTGAACTTAACAGATAACAAAGTAAACATTTCCATACAAAAAGTTGAACAGATGATGAAAATTATATAAGAAACCATGAGTCTCTATTTGCATAGATTGCTGTCCCTTTTAAGTATGTAATAAAATCAGTTACTTTCAAAGCTATCTTGTTTGTCTGTGTTTCCTTCTGAACTTCTTTCTGTTTCAATCTGTGAATTTAAAAAATACTTCAAAGGCACATCTATTTTGTTAATCTTCCATCTCTCCAATTCATTTCATTCCATGATTTATGGGCACTACCTAAGTATCAAGTTCTTGAACTACAAGAAATGACATAGTTTTCATGGTTCAGCTCAATTAATTTTATTCCAGTTCATATAAGTTTTCTTGTTTTATTTCCTGACAATTTTCCTTTTATCATTTCTCATAGCATAATAATATTCCATTATATTCATATATCTTGCCAAGAAGCAGCTAGATTGTTCATTATTCATTCAGTGATTAAAACACTGTACCTGGAGTCAGGAAGGCCAGAGTTCCAATGTAGCCTCAGACATTTATTAGCTGGGAGACCCTGGGCAAGTCACTTAACCTCTGTTGCCTCTGGAGAAGAAAATCACAAACCACTCCATCATCCTGGCCAAGAAAATTCGATGAACAGTATTGGTATGATATAGTCGTCAAAGTCACAGAGTCAGACACAACCGAACAACAATAACAAAGGTTTGTATATCAGCTTTCACCACTATGGATTACTCTCTTTTTCTTATACTTACTCTTCTTTAGGTTTTCATGACACTATATTCTCCTGGCTCTCCTCTTACCTATCCAACCACTCCTATGTTTCCTTTGTTTGATCTTTATCCAGGAGATATCTGCTAACTTGCTAACCATGGCTGTCTCACAGGGCTCTCTAATGGGTCCTCTTCTGTTCTCTCTCCATAGTGTTTCACTTGGTTATCTCATCAGCTCCCATGGATTCAATCAGCATCTCTGTGCTAATGATTCTACTTATTAAGTCCTAAACACTTTGGGGATCTCCATTTTCACATCTCCACACTGGATGTCCCATAGACATCACAAACTCAACATATCTAACATCGAACCAAGATTTTCCCCTCCAAAGCCTACCTTCTTTCTAACCTTCCTATTACTACGGAGAAAGCCACTATCTTTCCAGTCACCTTGGCTTGCAACCTAGCTGTCATTCTCAACTCTCCACTCTCTTGTACCCACCAGCACCAAAATCTATTGATTTTACCTTCATAACATATCTTGCATAGGCCCCTCCTGTCTTGGTATTGTCTAGTTCAGGTCCTCTCATCACCTCACACCTGGACTGCTGAAATAGTCTCCCTGTCCTAAGTCTCTCTCCACTGTAGTACATCCTCCTCTCAGCTGTAAAACTCATCTTCCTAAGGAATGAATCTGACCAAGTTATCCTACTACTCAATAAACTGCACTAGCTCCCTATTAACCCCAAGATAAAATATAAAATCCTCTGTTGAGTATTCAAAGTCATTTAGAATATGCCCCAACTTTCCAGTCTTCTAACATCTTATAACCCTCAACTCCCCCACCCCCACCCCCCCACACACACATCCAGCAGACAATGGCCTTCTTGGTGTTCTTCCCAAAAGATACTCCATCTCTCAATGCTACATTTTCTCTGGCTATTCCCTATGTCTAAAATGTTCTTTTCCTTCCTCATTTCCATCTTTTAGAATCCTTGTCGTTCTTCAGATCCAGATAAAATCACTTCTATAGGAAACCTAGGTGGTACAGTGGATAGAGCATCAGCCCTGAAGTCAAGAAGACCTAAGTTCAAATCTGGCCTTAGACGCTTATTGGCTATGTGGCCCTGGGCAAGTTACTTAACTTTGTTTACCTCAGTTTCCTCATCTGTAAAAATGAGCTGGATAAAGAAATGGCAAACTATTCAAGTATTTTTGTCAAGAAAACCCCAAAAGGGGTCATGAAGAGTAAGACACAACTGAAAACAACTAAACAACAGGACGCCTTTCCCAATCCTTCTTGATCCTAATATTTTCCCTCTTTTGATTATTTTCAGTTTATTAGTTTATCTTGTATATGTCTTGTTTGGACACTGTTGCTTAAGATTTTCTTTTTCCTTTTTTTTGTATCCCTAGCACACAATACCATGGCTGGCATATAACAGGTGCTTACTAAATGTTTAATAACTGAATGACTACTCTGGTGAGTTTCCAAAAAGGTTAGGAGAACAAACCTGCAGGCATATGGGCTTTCCACCCTTATGGGTTCCAGGTTTTTCAGACACATTAGCATCAATGCCCTGAAGAGTAATGAGTAAACATCAGGACTGGCCTTTGGGACTCAGTCAAGCAGTAGTTGAGATAAGATCTCATCTGACAGTCATCATGCAGCTGGATACAAATTTGGTGGGATGAATGTTATGTAGAAACTCAGCTACATTTGTGCCCATTATACTCAGAGACCATAGTGGGATAGAAGAAGGTATGTTCCTGAGATGTTGGGGAAAATGTTGATATTTTTGTTGTTGGTATATCTTTGAAGTAAATATAACTATGTAAAAGCTAATTGCTATTATGTGGTTAAATAAAACTGGAGTGCCAGTCAATCATTGGTGGCTAATAGTGAAAGAAACTCTACTGTGGTGAGGGCTTTTACCAATGGTGTCAAAGAAAAGAAATCCCCAGCATTCGCAAGGGATCCTCTAGCATCCTGACGGGAAAATTTATCATGCCTCATTCTAGGACAGCGAGGCCAGAAAGATCCTGGCTTTATGCAGAATAATCACCCAAGAAATTAAATGAAAATAAATAAATCACATGAGTAATCCATAACAATGAATTACAAACCACACCCCTTTCTCTTGGTGCTTTGCCCTTTCTCAAATGGAGATGATAATTGTTGGGGGCAGGTTGTTGGGGGCAGGGAGGGATGGGAAAGCACTGCCGCTTAGCATGACTGCACACATCCTTATAAGGTAACGTTTGCTATAACCGCTGATGATTGGTCACCCTTTTATGGTAATGTTTGCTATACTGATTGTGATTGGCTGAGCTGGTTTATAATTGCTCGCGATCCCTGGAAGACGGGGTAGAGGGTTGTGAGCTACGCAAGAATAAACTCCTCTAGAAAGAACCTTGGGTGCTCTGTCTGGTTATTCCTCCGTGGTAGGACTACGGGGGCCGGGGGGCCGGTGACGACCGAAGACTTACCGAGATGGGTAAGTAGAGAGGGCGGTGCGGGGGGATACCCACTGAGTCCGGCCCCGGACAGATAATAAACCCTTTTTAAAGCAAGGGGCTTTTATATAATTTTGATAAGGAAGTATATCAAAGTCGTCTTTGAATAGATACTTTTGGAGGAATATTATTCCTATAATTAATAAGTGGAAGTACATGACAGGTAGATTAAAACTAGGCATTTATAGACGTAGTGTTTTAGAAACAGATAATATATTGACTTATATTTTAAATAAAATTATCCTCTTGACTGAAAAGAAAGGATTCTCTTCTTTATGTTTATGTTAGAGAAAGTGATTTTCCTATGGAAAATTCTCTTTGAAAATTGAAAAAAAAACTATTCTGACTTTAACCTATTGTAGGCTTTATTTAAATTGAAATCAGTAATTAATTACTCTTTTAAAATATTTCCCTGAACAACCAAAAACGGAAGATTTAAAAGAGTTCTGAAACACCTGAAATTCCATACTTATATGGCTGGAGGTGATTGAAGTAACAGAATAATATAATATTAGAATGTGAATGCATCTTAGAGGTCATTTAATTTAATCCCCACCTGAAGCTTGAATTCTTTCTTCTAGTTATTGACTAATCTACTGAAATTAAAGAATGACCAGCAGTCAAATGGTATATGAGAATGTATAGAGTGGTAACAGATTGACAACGCTGAAATACAAGACCTGGAGATTTAATCCTCCCAAGGAAATATTTTTTTCCCATAAGTTTACTAATGTTTGAATAAAAGGTTGCAAATCCAGAGTCATTACTTTCTGAGTAATTTTATAAACATACGTTAACATATAACATATAAATATGATATATTACCAATAAATGTTGAAACTTCTCATGTATTTCATTAGGGTTTTTGGTTGTTGTTGCTATACATAAGGCAAGATACCACAGTTGGAAGTCCTACCCAATAGAACTGCTAGCTATTCCCCAAATCTGACAGGCCATCTCTGCTCATTTGCTAAATCTTTCCTACATTCCTAGAATGTACTCATTCCTCAATTCTGCTTCTTCAAATACTTTCTTCCTTTGAGGTTCAGCTCAGATTCTGTCTCATCAATGAAATTTTTCCCAGTCCCCTAAGTTGTTAGTGCTTTCTCCCTCCTGTTTAAAACATGTGTGTGTGTGTGTGTGTGTGTGTGTGTGTGTGTGTGTGTGTGTGTGTGTGTGTATGCATGCATCACAATAGTAGAATGTAAGCCCCTTGAGAGCAAGGACTATTTTTCTTCTTTGTTTGAGACCTTTCAGCATCTGGGGTGGAATGAAAAACAAGTATATAGAAAGCTTGGCATGTGAAGCAACAAGGTTAGGTTATCCCCAGAACATTTAAAGAGGAAATAAAAGTGAATAATAAAAAATAAGAAATGGAAAAGATCTGTCACATTCTTCATAGTGAATTATTTTCTTTAGCAGTAAAAGTGGAGCCGCCACATTTGGATTCTAACCAGTCCTCAATATCCTACATGAGGAAAAGACACTAAAATAACAAAGAAAAATGAGACTGACTGCACATATAGGAGGTCTTTCCTGGGGCAACATATTCCCACCAGCTTATTTCAGTACCTGAAGTTCCATCATCACAAACTTGTTACCTTCTGTTAAGTATTTGTTTCCTGCTAAAAATGTTTTTCTCAGGGAGGTAAATTAAGCCTTCTTAGTCCTTAATAGCTTTTGGTGAATTATTTGGTGAGATGCAATCAAATGTGAGTATATCTGGGAGCTAAAGGCACTCAGGAGAAAATAAGAGAAGAGAAAGAGATCCAGAGAATGGGAAAGGTAGGTGTTTCAGAATAGCATGAGCATAAAGCAATATTGAGAAAAGAGACTGTCAAGGATAGAGAAGCTCTAAGGCATAGTGGGATTTTTCCCAAAACAAACTTTGAAAACTGGAAATTGATTGCGCAACAACAAAAATATTTACTTGATTCACTAATAGCCAGTTGGATACAGTGGACCAAAAACTGAGTTTTGGAATCAGTTGCAGTCTTCTCTCTTTCACATAATAGTTGTGTGACCATAAACAAATTAATTAATCCCTCAATTCTCTGGGCAACTCTTTAAGAGTATATATTTCAGATGACTTGCCTGTTAGTATTGGTAGAGAGACTTTCCTCACCATGAGTTCCCTGCAACAATGAAACCACAAGTCCAGACTTCTACCTTCCAAATTGTTAACTACTCATATTTATTTAAAATTCTGTTTTGTTCACATCTTTCCTAAATATAAACTTTTATTGATAAATCTTAATTTTAAAATATATTCCCAGTCTGCATCAAAGAATTAAGAATAGGGAAAAAAGATGGTTTAGAAAAAGTCAGCCAACATGACAAATGGATTACACTTGAGTACAGGCAGCACCCCAAACCCATGGCCCCCTTCCTTTGCAAAGGCGAAGAATGGAGGTACATTTTCTCATTTAATTCCTGGGTCTTTCACCTTATCTTGGTCGGAACCAGGATTTCATACCACTTCTAGGACATTTCCAAGTCATACTAGCACCGCATCCTTTTTGGCCTTTTTTTAACTCCTCTAGATATGTTTTCTTACCCTATTTGAGTTTAAGCCCTTTGAGGGCAGAAAGGACTGTCTTTTTTCATTC
Source organism: Phalanger gymnotis (assembly GCA_028646595.1). Taxonomy (NCBI): domain Eukaryota; kingdom Metazoa; phylum Chordata; class Mammalia; order Diprotodontia; family Phalangeridae; genus Phalanger; species Phalanger gymnotis. The sequence goes on along the minus strand of JAQQSZ010006031.1, from coordinate 2,509 downwards.
GATTAAATTCAGTAAACATTTATTAAGTGCCTACTATGTGCCAGGCTTTGTACTAAGGCAGGGGATACAAAAAGAAGCAAAAGACACTCCCTGTCCTCAAGGAGCTCAAATCTTATGGGGAAGACAACATGGAAACAGATATATTGCTTGATTATATTTGTAACTTTAGGACTTAGCACAATGTCAGTCACATAGCAAACTCTTTTTAAAAAATATTGAAAACTAATGGGGCAACGAGGTGGCACAATGAGTAGAGCACTGGTCCTGGAGTCAGGAGGACCTGAGTTCAAATCTGGCCTCAGACACTTGACACATTTACTAGCTATGTGACCTTGGGCAAGTCACTTAACCTCAATTGCCTGCCTTTCTCCCTCTAAAAAAATATTGAAAACTCATACTTTTTTGCTTATTTCATTCATTCATTCATCTTTTATTTGGAGCCAAACATGGTGATTATAATTATACAGAATTCAGTTTTGTTGTTTCCATTTCCATTATCTCTCTATAGTACTTCATTCATCTTCCATAACTTGCTTACATAAGATTACTGGTATTACATGAAATTAATAAATGAGACAGGTAAAATTTGTATAACTGAATCTTCAAATTTCCTGAGGTTCATCTGTGTTCAGCTTTAATTTATTTGGTTGTACTCAGGTTTACAAACCAATTATGTGTCTTTTCTCCTGCTACACCGTCAATGGTTGTGTGTGTGTGTGTGTGTGTTTTTTTAAACAGAATGCACTTATATAGCATTTAAATCATTCTTAACTGTACCAACCATTCATTATACAGTCAAATAACAGAGACTAACTACAGTGGTTAGTTTTCTGTAGTAAATCAGTATGGCCAAAGTGTTGCCTAAGGGATGTGCCATGAATCCAAGTATATTCACCCACTGGCTCCCAGCAAAGTATTATGAGAGAATTCTGAAGTATTATAGGACAAGACTTAGATATTTTGGGACTGCATTGTATTTTCTTAGTATCCTTTTAAGTATTTATTTGGTACTAAGAATAGGAAAATATCATGCAAATCTCATAGGTACATATAATGCCACAAACAGTACGAGATGTCTATGTTCCACTGTATACCTAAATAGCTTTTACCGTTTACTTACAGATATGTGTTAATTTTTTTTAAAGCAAAAACATCAGCCCTTTCAAGGCATACTTTCTTTCTGTGGGACAATAAATTTAGATACACTTTCAATTATTCTCTCGTGCAGCAAATGCAAGATCTTTGTTTTCTGTTCTGAGAAATGACAGCCTTAGTAATTCAATATTCATTTTCTTTGAAAAGCATTTCAAACTCTCCTTCAAAGGGAGCTAAGCTTATTAATTTGTTCTTTAACTAGACGACAAAGTGCGTGATTCATGGTATATGAAATACAAAATCCTGGAGGGCCAAGAAGATTTAATCAAGTATTGTAAGGGAAAGAAAAAGGAAATGAGCCAGAAATTAGAAGAATGTGAATAGAGTTCCCAACTTCTCAACAGCAAGCTTTTCCATAGCTGTCTCTTATTGTTCACCTAAAAACGAAGTTACAAGGCAAAGCAATAATACAAAACACCTCCCTGAGACACATGCCAAAACATTTACTTTTCTTTTTTAATGCCACTTTAATTTCTGGTAAAACTCCAAAGCAAAGGTTTATATTTCATGATATTGTCAACTTTGCATAAAACTACTAGTACTACTTACTCACGACTTATACTGCCTCTGGGAGACTATTGATTTTTTTCTCCTCATAAATCTGAAAAATGCTCTCTGCTTTCCCAATGGACCCATTATATTTATTGGTGTCTATCCTAAAACAACAGTTCAAGGTTATAGCTATAAAAACATTTGGGGCTTTAATTCACCACAAAAAGTTGACAGAAGGCCACAGAAGATTACAGAGCTTGTTCAGCGCTCATAGTCTCTCCAAGCAGGCAGCATTACAAATACCATCTCTTCAGTGTGTGGCAAGGATGTGGAAAAGTTGCTGTGTATGCTTATCTTTCTGCACATCCCTAACACAAACACAACTCTGGACCCTGTGGGTATTCAGTGGGTGTCTATTGGCATCATCTATCACCCCTCCTCATGAGCAGGCACAAATGAAGATGAGATGAGGACCATTTAAAGGTGATGACTGTGTTCCTAAGCTAGAAATATTAATTAAGTGACACAAGCTGACCTCTTTTCCTTCTGGAACTCAGCGGAACTGAGTTTATAAATTTCTCTTCTAGAAGCTGGTGATTTTAAGAGGTTTTCACACTGTGAATACCACAGTGTAGGGGCAGTATTCAGAAATTTTAGGAGAAGGAGCAGCTAAATCTCAGTTTTGCATTTTTTTTACCCTTTTTGGTGGAGGGGAGCTAACTGACTTTCATCCAGAAAGACATAGCCATGAATGAATATTTCTTAATTAAACTGGTTATCTAATAAAATCTCCATTGACATCTAAAATTATTTATTAACCTGAGGCATGGTGTGCTATGGGGGGAGGGCACTTTGCTATATA
>JAQQSZ010006030.1:0-13711 GCA_028646595.1 Phalanger gymnotis | reverse complement strand
TAATACTGAGGTCTCATGAATCATACACATCATCTTTCCATGTAAGAATGTAAACAAAACAGTTCAACTTTAGTAAGTCCCTTGCAATTTCTTTTTCTTGTTCTTTTTCTTGATTACCTTTTCATACTTCTCTTGATTCCTGCGTTTGAAAGTCAAATTTTCTATTCAGCTCTGGTCTTTTCACTGAGAAAGCTTGAAAGTCCTCTATTTTATTGAAAATCCATATTTTGCTTTGGAGCATGATGCTGCTCAGTTTTGCTGGGTAGGTGATTCTTGGTTTTAGTCCTAGCTCCATTGACCTCCGGAATATCATATTCCAAGCCCTCGATCTCTTAATGTAGAAGCTGCTAGATCTTGGGTTATTCTGATTGTGTTTCCACAATACTCAAATTGTTTCTTTCTGGCTGCTTGTAGTATTTTCTCCTTGACCTAGGAGCTCTGGATTTTGGTGACAATATTCCTAGGAGATTTCTTTTTGGGATCTCTTTGAAGAGGTGATCTGCGGATTCTTTCAATTTCTATTTTACCCTCTGGCTCTAGAATACCAGGGCAGTTCTCCTTGATAATTTCTTAAAAGATGATATCTAGGCTCTTTTTCTGATCATGGCTTTCAGGTAGTCCAATAATTTTTAAATTCTCTCTCCTGGATCTATTTTCCACGTCAGTGGTTTTTCCAATGAGATATTTCACATTGTCTTCCATTTTTTCATTCCTTTGGTTCTGTCCACGCTGCCCACGCTGGGCTCTGCTCTGCTCCGCTCCGCTCCACTCCCAGCTCCATGCGGGATAGACCTTACCCAGAGACCATCCAGGCTGTCCTGGGCTGGAGCCCTGCTTCCCTCTGCTATTTTGTGCGTCCTGCAGCTCTAGAATTGGTTCAGACCCATTTTTTTATAGGTTTTTGGAGGGACTTGGCAGGGAGCTCACGCCAGTCCCTGCTTTCCAGCCGTCATCTTGGCTCCGCCCTGCCACTTGCTTTCTTTTCTATTTTGACCTCCAAGTTCCTAGGCACTATTCTAGAGACAGTTTTCAGTTATCTTGTTTTTTCTCTTATTTCTGGCATCAAAAGTAAACAGAAAGCAGAAACACTGTTTTCAAATCCTTGAAATGAAAAGAAACTTGTGGTTTTATTTATTCCATTTTTATTGATTCTTTTTGCTACTTTTCAAAACTATTAGTCTTTTACTGATTTACTCCTCTGCTCATTACTATTCCCCTGTCTACTTAAGTAAAAACAACCCATAAAATAACCCTTTCTGACAGTGTATGCAGTATTCTGGATCCATTGTATCAAGGGGCTGAGTGGCTGTGGTGCCCTCTTTTTTTCCAGAACAAAGACTATTCATTGCCACTCAATTGAGAGTGAATAAAATGTGACTTTTAAAGGAGATGAATATAGTAAATTTCATTTTTTTTTAAAGTCACCTAAACCTAATACCAACCCTGGGTGTGCATTTAAAAAAAAAAATCTCCCTGCCTAGTCTTTGGGACTTTTATCAGTGTCACCCTTAACCCCCACCCCAAGTCACTTCAGTCTCTGCTGCTAAACTCCATCATCACTGGCATTATCACACAGTCACTCATAGTCATACTTCCCAAACTTAAATATATACTTTCCAGAAAACATACAGAAAAGGGGAAGCAAATGCTGCATTGAAACTTACTAAAAAATTTTAAATAAAGTTCACTGACTTATTTTTTTTAAACTCAAATGTTGGTTGACTAAATGGGGGGCCATTTTTATAGCTAATGAATAGAATATGAGACTGAATCTATGGAATCATACATCCTTAGAGTAGGAAAGAATCTCTTAGAAATCATCCAGTGCAGTCCCCTAATCAACGTGTGAATCCACATTTCCAACAATTGGTCATATTATGCAGATTCTTCACGCTCTTGGAATATAGGAGGGATTGTAAAAAGAAAACTAAGAGTCAAGCAACTCAAGTTTCTGAATTCGATCACACAGCTCTGCTGTTTATAGAATTGACAAGGGAATGCTGGCTCTTACACAGTCCATGTAGAAAGCAGCATTAGATTGCAAAGCAACTTGCTGTCCAAGCTCGCACTACTAGATACCTTTCTATAGTTATTCTGTCCTTCTTAGTGAATGAAAACAGAATGCTCTCTTGATCTGGGAACATTTAGTTTTAGCAGGAAGCAGACTTCTCTACCAGCTGCCCATCCTTGGGACAGATTCAAATATTTCGCCAAGAAAGCAAGAGACCATTTGTTTTGTCCAATTGGTTAATCTTAGGAATGACACAATCTTAACCTTCTCATGTGCAAAGGTGAGAACAACCTCAACAGAAACAATCTCTCCTTCACTGCTGCCGTAGAATATTAGTCTGTAGGAGGAAATATTCCCCCATGAAAGATGTTGTTCAAAGCCCTGATATATAGAAAAAACAATATGCCTTTGAAGTTCTCGGATAAACTAGTTAACAACAGAGTGGAGCAAGCTGCACATCACTCTAAAAAAAATCTGATTGATGTGGCAGACAGATGCCTGACAAAGATAAAATGCTTTTGATTTCAAAGAAAAGCACGCTCAAATACATGAAAACATTGGTTTAGAAAAGCTGGACACGATAAGCTCAAATCACTTAGTTATAGAAACTTGTTAAGAAGATAAAAAATATTTAATCGGTAAAAGAAAAGTTATTATGAATTTTCTATCATCAGACTGGCCTGTGGAAAGCATAGCTTTTACAATATCCGGATACCTTTCCGGGAAATGAAGTCTAAAGCACTCTTACATTACTGAAAACTTCTCTAGCATGCCATTTAGGAAAAAATGATTAAAAATAAATATACACAAGACTGCACAACAGAAAACAAGCCTCCTGTTATTCTAACTCTAGCTTAAATGTGATTGCTTTCCTTTCTTAGGATTATGTTGCATCAATATTAATTGCTAGGGAACAAGGAGAGTGTCTTAAAGTATTCAAAACTCAATAAAACCACAATGAAATTGAGTGATAGTTATGAAGAGCTGGGTAGGGTATTACCTGGTGACCTATAGGAAAAAAATGTAGAACCAGGCATCAGGAAGACATAAGTTCAAATCCCGATTCTGAGACTTACTAGTTATACTGTAGGGGAATCACTTTAACTTTTTTTCCCTAATTTCCTCATTTCTTAAAATGGCATTTGAAACACTGGTAGTACCTATCTTACAGGGATGTTGTCAGAAAGTTCAGATGAGATCTTATATCTCAAGTATTCACAAACTTTAAAGCCTAGTATAAATGCCAGTTAGTCATGGAAGAAAGTCAAAAAGAATAGAATAAGGGTCCTCTCTCTGGGAGGAAAACAAAATACCACTTAAAAAATAATCACAGTAAGGGGTAGTTAGGTGGCATAGTAGATTGAGTATCAGGTTAGGTGTCAGAAAGATCTGAGTTCAAATCCAGCCTCGGACACTTCCTAGATGTATGACTCTGAGCAAGTCACTTAGCTCTGATCACCTCCTGAAGAATAAATAAATAAATAAAAATAAATCACAGCAGAATAGTCACCAAATGTTTTTTTGTATTCATTAATTTATTCCTCCAATATGTATGATGTGTGTATGTGTGTGTATGTGTGAAGTGTTTAATATTGAGTGAAGGGTGAATTCAGCTCAACTCAACTAGGCAAAAGGTGCCAGTGCAAATAGACTCATACTAGTCAGATTTTAACCACTGATACAGTTGGTCATGCTTATTCATTTCCTGTCATCATGGCTCCCTTCTTCACTTTTGCTAGAGATCAGAGAAATTAGAGCTACAACCAGGAGTGTATTGGCAAATGTTTAACAACTGGCTGTCTGGAGGGAAAATGTACACAGGACACACTTTTAAGTTTAATCTGTATTATTATATTAATCTCCATCACTTGCTTAAGTCTAAACAATCAACAAAACAAAAATGAAGCCTTAATTTGTAGTGTTTGCCAATTTCCGCAGTATAAATGTTTATACTGAAAACTAAATAATCAGCTCTCCATTAACTTTGCTCTAAAAACGCTCCTGGTTGCAAGAAGGTCATCTAATCTAACACCCTCTTTTTAAGAACAAAAAAATTGAGTCTTTAAGTGACTTTCCAAATGAACTATAATTGAGGATTAACTCTAGCATGGAATCCATCTTGAGCAAGGGCTGGGAAGTCTTTCTTACTGAGCCACTTGATATTTATAAACAAAGAGCAGAAACTATTTTTGTTCCTAAGGGGGAAAAGGAAACCATTTCTCTTTCAGAAGTGTGGTTTGGGGGGAGTTTGTTGTGGTGGTGGTGGTGGTAGTGGTTGTTTTGCTGAGATAATATTTGTGAAGTTTTAAAACAGTACCTGGAACATAGTAGGTGCTTAATAAATGCTTGCTCGCTCCCTTCCCTTCTCTAGGATAACCCAATAAAAACCGGTCATGACTGCATGGGTAAACTATACCTTGGAGAGGAGGAATATCAAATAATGTTCTTGAATATCTAATTTTTTTTCCTGTGTCCACAGGGTCATAGGATATTTAAAGGTGAAAGGAACTTGCTAGATGGTTCAAAAAACCTGGAAAGACTTATAATAACTGTTGCAAAGTGAAGTGAATAGAACCAGGAGAAAGTTGTACAAAGTAACATCAATATTGTATGATAATTAACTACGAATGACTTAGCAATTCTCAGCAATACAATGTTCCAAGATAATTGTGAAGATCTTTAATGAAAAATGTTATCCATCTCTAGCGAAAGAAGCAATGGACTCCGAATGCAGGTTGAAGAATAATTTTTTTTTAATTTAGATTTCTTGTGGGTTTTTTGTCTCAATTTTCTTTTACAACGTGGTTAATATGGAAATACATTCTGCATGATTACACATGTATAATCTATATCAAATTGCTTGCCTTCTTAAGGAGGGAGAAAAGGAGAGAAGGAAGGAAACAATTTGGAGCTCAAAGTTTAGATACAATAAATGTTAAAATTATTGGGGGAAAATAAAATTTAAAAATTTTCACTTAAAAAAAAGGAACCTGCTAATCCAACTCCTACATTTACTATTGTTATAAGCTCAAGTGAGATTTGGATGGGTTTTTATTGGAATAATTCTGTACTAGTAAAAGTTAAGTTATATTGAGGGCCTGTTTGTCCCTCCACTTTGACCCATACCTAATATAATAAAAGTTTGTAGGTTCATATTACACCACCCTGAGCTGCGAGCTCAACAAGACAAAAATGGTTTATGACTGTGAGGCATATTGACTGATGCTGCTTGTCACAATATGTCAGAATTGTACAAAAGCCAAAAGCATCTTTGATTTCATCAGTTTAGGAAAACCCTGGGTGGGAACCCCCTCCACCCAGGCAGATTTACCATATCTCTTGACAGTAGATAAGCTCAGAATCATGTAGAGGAAAGCGAATTTCTCAGGCTGCAAAACAAATAAGGGTTACAGGTAGGATTTGAAACCAGATTTTCTCAATTCTTAAATCCAGCACTCTAATTCACTATTCTATGCCACCTCTTTATAGGATATAATTTCTTGACCTTTTTAAAAAGCCAAAGCAATCCACCACTTGTGGAGTTTTAACCTATCCAGCAGTAGACGGTAGGAAGGTAAATGAGAGAACGAGTAAGAAAGACTGAGTAGAATTCTGAGCAACTAACCCCAGTGAGCAAGGAAAAGGAAGAGCAGCCAGTGATTATTTCCTATATATCTCCTAAGACTGCTCTGATATGGAAGGGAGCTACTTTATAATGAAGAAAGGCAAGTCCTTCTGACAAAAAGAGCTAGCTATCTTTTCATAAGTCTGTATCTTAAGATCTGGGGTTGTCTTTATGGCTTAGTAGAATATTGATAAATAGGTATAAGGTAGACATGACAGGCTTTTACAACTGCAAAAACCGCTCTGGTCAAAACACTTAATATCTATGATATTTATAAAAATCATTGCCACATTCCAGTACTTAAAAGAGGGAAAACCACCAGCATTGCACAGATCTTAGCATGTATCTATTGTCATTTTATATTTAGGATTGTAGGCTTTTAGATTGGGAAGAATCTTTATATGCCATCTTATCCAACCTCCTGATCTTATAAATGAGCAAAATGAGGCCCAGAGAGGTTAAGTGATTTGCCCAAGAACCCAGACCTTTTGACTGGAGAGCCATTAATCTTTCCATTTCATCTTTGTATCACCATTACACTTTTTTGTATCACCAAGAGAAAAGCTTGCACTTGGTAAATGCATTAATAGAAACTTATTGCTTGATTGAAAGGGCAGAGACTGCTGAAGTCTAGATGTCTCAGGAAGAATTTACAGGTGATACCAACTCTTTCTTTACAGGGCAGATGTAAAAGCTATTTCTTCAGCTAGAGAAATGTGGGGTCCATCTGGAAGTAAGGTAGGAGCTAAAGGGCAGTTGCATCTAAGGGTTAATTTAAAGGCTAGTGAGAAACTGTGCTTGGAAAGAACAAGTCTGGGCGGGTATCAGAGAGTCCTTGAGTGTAGGTGAGGAAGGAAGACTCAGAAGAAATTAATCACCCTTCAGGATAGAAGTATATAGGATTCCTGAAGTTAGTTTGAAAGAAGAAAAAAATGTTACCCACTTAAGTCGCTCTGGATAATCTCTCTAGAACTAGATTATAAATGATGTAAAAGCAGAGGTTGTGACTTATCTTTTTTAAATTAAAAAAAGCTCCCTTAAGAACAGGCACTATTTTTTGCTTTTCTTTGTATCCCCGGCACTTCCCCAGTACAATCCCTGGAATGTAGTAGGCATTTAATAAATGCTTACCAATTTGGCTTTTTATCTCTCAGTACCAAGGACAATGACTTATACCTAGTAGGTTCTGAGTTCGTTAATGAATAACTGAATATAATTGATTTTTAAAATGAGTCACTGACACCCCCAGGAGAAATCCTGAAGGATTCCTCAGGATTCAGACATCAGAATTCAATCCTTTCTTAGAGAGTTAGTGGGATATGATAGATTTAATAATGTCAGACTTGGAGGCAGGAAGACCTAGGTTCAAACACTGCTTCTGACACTTACTAGCTGAGTGTTACTTTCCTCATATGTGAGGGCAGTAGTACTAACCATACTTACCTCCCAGAGTTGCTGAATTCAAATAAAATGATGTATATAGAGTCTATATTTGTGTCAGTTGTTGTGTCAGTCTCTTAGAGAGGTATAGGATCAGAATTAGGTAGCTAACAGAGCAAAGGAGACTGGCAGACAGCCATAGAAATTTGTGTCCTTGGAAGGTTAGCTATCACTCCAATGAAAAAACAAACTTCAAATTATATTCAATGGTTTTATACAGTCATTTCCAAGTAAAGTCTTTAAAAGAAAGGCCCATTTAAAATAATGGCCAATGTCTTTGTGATTGCAGAGAGTTCTAAGTGCGATATAAATTTGATGCAATTCACCAAGGATTATTAGAGACCTACTCTACATAGATCACTATGCTAGGGCTGAGTGAGATATGAAGTTTAGACAAGACACAGAACCATGCTCTTAGGGAACTTAGAGTCTAATAGGGCATTTGACACGTACACAGAGAGTTATAATACAAAGGCATACATAAACATATCAGGGCATTACAAAACCAAGTATTATGAGAGGTCTGACCAAGAAAAGGAGATCAACCAGGTAGGAAATGAAGCCACTCAATGATTAATCTATCCCAGCTATTTGATGGATTCAGGAAAGTAGAAATGAAGGAATACACAAAGAGTGGTAACATAGAGAGAGGGGGAGGATACAATAATAACATCTGACACATATTATACTTTAAGTTTTGCAAAGCACTTAATTTGAGCCTCAACAACACTTTGAGGTAGATGCTAGTGATATTATTATCCCCACTTCACAGATGAAGAAACTGGACATGAGAAATGCTGCTGAGATATAGTAAATTTGACTCGGTAACTAATTGACTCTGAAAGTAAATAAGAAGGAAAAATCATAGAAATAACTTGGGATTTTTTTCTGCCAGGAAGATTAAAACTTGGGCTTGAACAACAGAACAAAAACAAGAGTTCAGACCCAAGATACATAGGAAGAAGGCAAGAGAGAATCAAGGTGTTAGTTAAAATCACCAGGTCCAAATGAATTGCATCCTAGGGGACTGAAAGAATCGGCAGATATGAATGTTGGACTAGTCAACCATCTTCAAAACATAAAGGATTGTAGAAAATTGCTGAAGGATAGGACAAGAGCCAGTATTTTTCCTATTTTTAAAATTCAATTCTCAACTGCGTAGTGTAAACTGAAAGTGTAAGGAGGACTCAGAGGAGGCAGAGATCAGTGTGGCCTTTAGTTGTATCTTAAAGGATGGGTAGGGATTAGGATGGGCAAAATGACAATCCATCCTAGGTAGGGGAAACATCAGGAAAATGGCAAGGAAGCAAAAATAAAGATGATCCCCCCAAAAAGGACAAAAAAGATAATGGCTTGACCAGAGTAGAGGTTGGGTTTTGGAAGAGTCAGAAACATGGTTGGAATAGCTGAGTAGGGTCTGCTTAGGGGAAAAAACACAGCTAGATGTCAAAGTGGATAGAGAGTTTGACCTGGAGTCAGGAAGATCTGAATTCAAATCTGCCCTCAAACACTTACTAGATTGTGACTCTAAGCAAATTATTTCACTTCTCTCCACCTCAGTTTCTTCATCTGTAAAGTGGGGATAATAATACACTTACTTCTCAGGATTGTTGTGAGGTTCAAATGAGATAATACTTTGCAAACCTGATATCATTATGTAAACATCAGCTTTTGTTATTAAAAGTTCAACAAAGGAGCCTGAGCATGGTACAATTGGCAATAGGGAATTGTGATTCTTGCATATGAGAGTGGTATGAGGAAAGTAGTTTTGGGAAGAATAATCTTACTATCCTGCCGGAAAGTGCTTCTGTGGTGGGAGTGACTGTTTTCCCAAAAGCTATGCCACTGGAACACAAGCTCTGCCAAGTCTTAAGACACTAAAAAGGCTTCAATTTCAAGTTTAGCAATGGACTCCATATCTGTCACGCACAGATCAGTATCATTAATTTCAGAAAAGCTCACTAAAGAAGATTGGCCACCAGATGACAAATCTCGGGGAAGCCATAACTCATGGAGAATGATCTGCAAAGGAAAAGAACATCCATACCACCAAAGTCCTGGGTCTTTGGCAGCATTGGGGAAGTCTGAGTATGTAGGATGGGTTACAGAAAAGAATATGCTGGAAGCGGGGAAAGCAGGAGGTGATTACCACAAAAAATCTAACGGGCATGAAAGTGAAGGGGTAAACCTATCATGTTTTGAAGGAAGGAGCAAGGATACTTAACAATGAGGTTGAATGAGAGGTTTTTGTTTATTTTGTGTTGTAGCTTGGGACACTAGAAGAACTGTGGTATACTGACAGAAATGGGCTAGCACGCAAGGAAAGATGTATTCTTGATAATCTTTTTTTTTCTCTTATGTCAATGCAGATCACTCTACATCAGGAACAGATTAGTCGAAGTACTGCTGAGAATGAGTAAATTATTATTTTCCACGCCTATACCATGACTTGCCTCTCCTCATTTGGGTCACTAACCTTTCTTATAGGAGCTCTTTGTTTCCTGCCCTCTCTCTCCCTCTCAAAGATCCGCTTGAGATTCTTAGAATCCTTATAAGCATCTTCTGACCAGAACCCTTTCAACCAGTCCCCCTCCCCATATACAATACATATGCGAGTGTATATATGGATATAGATATATAGATATACAGATATATATTTGTATAGTATTTATATACATTCTCCACCGAGGTTTAAACTTAATTCTTATACTCTTGTCAGGGAAGGAGAATAACTAGTTGTCCTGCTTTACAAAAACTGTTCATAAGTCTGAAGACAGTTATGAAGATACACCTCAATGTTCTCTTCCATTGCTAAAAACACCCAGCTCTTTCACGCTTCCTTGAGCATTTCTTTAGTAGGTTCAAATGATTACATCAAATTCCCTCTCCTTCCCCTCCCCAGCAGCATGTAAATCATGAAAATCGTGACATCTTATCAGTAACTGTTTCTTAGGCAGACCCTGAAGAGAGTTTGGTTCTGTCATGAGCAGAAAATGCACAACAGTGGGAATTCAACGTCAGTGTGAATAGAGAATGGATCTGCGTCCATCAACTGATACATCCCTAAAACCCTTTTTAAAAAATCCTCTTCCCCAAGTCTGATCTTCTCCTAACAGCTTAGGTACAATGGAAAGAGTTCTAGATGAGGAGCCAAGAGATGTGGATGCTGCTTATGTTTCCATCACGAGCTTTCTGTGTGATTTTGGGCAAGTCCATGCCTGGAAAAAAAGAGGGGGCTCGATTGGATGAGATCTGAACTTCTTTGCAGCACTAATATTCCTTGGAGTGGTCTCCCCATTATACAGTGAGCTACTTGAGAGCGGGTACTCTTTTGCCCTTTTTTGTACCCCTAACACTTAGCCCAGTGCCTGGCACCCGGTAAGTGCTTCATGTTTATTGACTGAGTTTTATGAAGTTAACAGCCTGTAAGTTTCACATAATTGGTGACTTTTTCAAGCACAGTTAGAGGCCAACTTGTCTTATTCTATCTTTAACGAACCTAAGAAATACTTAGTATATTTCATACATTAACCTGACGTCTCATAAAACAGGTCTTCATCTTACTCTGCAGGTGCAAGTTTCCTGCTTTTCATCAACTTTCTAACTCTCTGACATGGACTCGAAGTTTTCTTACTTCACCATGAATTTTCGAGGCCACAACTGGACATATTTTTCTTTAGAGAATGTCAAACCCATGGCTGGTATAAAGATACATAACCCTTTCATTCCTTGTTCCAATGAGAAATCTGAAAATATTTCACAGAATTGGCAAATAAGCCGCATTTCTGTCCACAAAATGCTTATGCTCTCTTGGTGGACTCCAATCTCATGCATACCCTCTAGACACTTGATTTTCCTTTAGGAGATTCATGAGATTCAGAACTGTGCCATTCAGATGTAGCATCGCTCAGGATTTGCCATCACTGTCCTTAGATGTTAGAATTGTTTGTTGAGGAAGGCATTAGTACCATTCAACCTCACCAGCTATAGGCTGAGGGCACATGCCTTAGTGCATTGACCTAATTTCCATTATTCTCATATTCTATAAAACAAGATTTGCCTTCAGGTACAACCCCAATACTCTGAGGATGCACATCCAGAGATACTCTCAAACAACCTGAGGATCTACACCCGAACACAACCACAAATTGCTCACACTCTGTTAGCATTCAGAGTCACATTCTTTAATAACATTATTATTATTAATATTAGTATTATTTAATAACATTATGAGTCTCTGTAGACACAAACTCATGCTACTGTTTCCTCTTTTGACAGCATTAGCTCTCTGTACAGATACCATACACGATGCTCTCAATAGTTTGGCCATGTCTATTTTGCTGATTACCTGAATAAGGGAACATCTTGATACCTCATTCATATATGTATGTATGTATGTATATATACATACCCAAGTCAGCCTCAACTCAGGCCCATAACCACTCTCTCTTCATGGTCTGTCAGCTTCTAAGCTAACATGGAAAGTCTTAAAGTAAGCATACACATTTTTGGATGCCTTTTTTTCAGAAAAAATGAATAAAAAAGCTAAAGAGTTTACACTGAAGAAACTGAGTACTAGATTATATACAGCAATTATGGCATTGAAGATCAACGTAGTAGAGTAGATAGTGGGCTAGTCTGGGAGTCAGGAGGACCTGGATTTAGACATATATTAACTATATGACCATAGGTAAGAAGACCAAGGAGTCCTCTAACATTATTAGTTAAAGGTTAATTGCTTAGATGAATCAATGGAGGGAATTTTCACACTGGGAAGTATCTGAATCAATGAAATTGTAAGTATGAACAACACACAATTGTGGACAACAACAATAAAAGTTATACAGTAATGCATGCATGACTCTAGTACCTCAGTGGCTATGTAGTCTTACCAATACGGGTACTCCATCCAGTGGTTCAGATCATAACCAAAATTGGTATATCCATCCTGTGTAGTTCTTGTTCACATCCTCTCATGAATCTGTCCAGGGGAGCCCTCTCCTACATTCCCTGATATTGCATTGATACCAGAGGAGCATATAGCTTTACCATTGGTTATCTCTTGTTCTATCTAACTGGTCCATTTTCCCCCAGTATATGTATTTACGTCCTTTTTTCTGCTTCTTCTATATAATTCCTTGTTTGTAGTGTTGACTGACTGATGGCAGCCTGCTCATCCTTCCTGTGAACCGCTCCATTGACTTATCGGTGATCTTCATCTTTAGTTCTTTGGAGACTGTGCCATGACTCTGTCAAACATCACCTGAAGAATATTGGTGTTTTAAAAAATGGAACTTTGTTTCACAGAGAAGCCAAAAAAGACATTCTTATCCTTTTCTGTGTCATGGATTGTCAGTCTATTAATACCTATGGATCTCTTCCCAGAATATTGTTTTTAAATATATAAAATAAAATTCACATTATTATAAAAGAAACTATATGGAAATACAGTTATCAAAATATTTTAAAATTTTAAATATCAAAATACAGTTATCAAATTATATGGAAATACAGCTATCAAAATATATGAAAAAGCAGACAGCCAAAATCTAGTCACAAATTCCTTGAGTGGTCTTGAGCTAGAGGGGTGGAGCCAAGATGGTGGCTGGAAAGCAGGGACTAGCGTGAGCTCCCCACCAAGTCCCTCCAAAAACCTATAAAAAATGGCTCTGAACCAATTCTAGAACTGCAGAACCCACAAAATAGCAGAGGGAAGCAGGGCTCCAGCCCAGGACAGCCTGTATGGTCGCTGGATGAGGTCTTTCGCGCATGGAGCTGGGAGCGGAGCAGAGCCCAGCGTAGGCTGCATGGACCAACCAGACCAATTGCCCAGCAGAACAGGCCCTAGCACCCTGAATCAGTGAGATGCGGCAGTTACCAGACTTCTCAACCCACAGACACCAAAGACCACAGAGAAGGGTAACGGGAAAAGCTTCTGGGGACAGGGTTCCTGGTTCAGCCACTAACCTGGGGGCAGCAGAGGTGGGGCAGCTACAGAACTACAGCTGCAGTTGCTTCTGGCCCCAGGCCCCCCTGGTGGGAGGAATTAAGTGGAGGATCAGAGCAGAAGTGAAGATCCTGCTGAAGATCTAAGTCCAGTCCTGGTTGGGGGTTCTTGGAGAAGGAGAAGTGCTGGTGCGGCAGAGCTGGCTGTAATAGCTCTGAAATCAACAGCGCATCCCCCCAAGCTTGAAACAGAGTACTCTTTACTCTACAAGCTGTCATATCCCACTGAAAAACTCAACGGTCAAGTAAGTTGTCTGGGAACATGGCCAGGCAGCAAAAACGCACCCAGATTCAGTCTCAGACTTTGGAATCCTTCTTTGGTGACAAAGAAGACCAAAACATACAGCCAAAAGAAGTCAACGAAGTCAAAGAGCCTACAACAAAAACCTCCAAGAAAAACATGAACTGGTCTCAGGCCATGGAAGAGCTCAAAAAGGATTTGGAAAAGCAAGTTAGAGAAGTAGAGGAAAAATTGGGAAGAGAAATGAGAAGGATGTGAGAAAGCCATGAAAAACAAGTCAATGACTTGCTAAAGGAGACCTAAAAATATACTGAAAAATATACTGAAGAAAACAACACCTTAAAAAATAGACTAACTCAAATGGCAAAAGAGCTCCAAAAAGCCAATG
>JAQQSZ010006029.1:0-13711 GCA_028646595.1 Phalanger gymnotis | reverse complement strand
GGGGGGGGGAGGAAATGGGGAGAAAATTTGTAATTCAAACGCCTGTGAAAATCAATGCTGAAAACCAAACATGTCAAAAATAAATTAAAAAAAAAAAGAATGTATACTTAGAGCCTTTATCAGATTTCAGAGTGTCTTGGGGAGAGGAGGGAGGCACTGACAATTTAAAACTCAAAAGCTTATCTAAGTGAATGTTGAAAACTAAAATTAAAGAAATTAATTTAAAGGAAAATAATAATCTGCTTTTCCGCCATGAGATTACTACATAGTAAATGAGTAGACTTATGAATATTTTTAAGTTTAATCTAACCTGAACCTTCATATGGATAATCCTACAGTATAAATATTTGTAAATCCATCCATCAGGAGCCTGGATTGCCTACATAAATGCTTTTACTTTGTACAGAGGAACAAAGAAGGAAAAAAACACCCAAGCATTTCTTATGTACCGACTATGTAGCACTGTGCTAAGTACTTTACAGATGTTATATCTGATCCTCACAACAACCCTGGTAGTTAGGTGCCATTATTATCCCCATTTTAGGGATAAGCAAACTGAGGAAAACAAAGATTAAAAGTGACTTACTCAAGGCTACACAGCTAGCAAGTATCTGAGGATGAATTTGAATTTAGGTCTTCCTGATTTTAGGCTCAGCACTATCCATTGGGCTACCTAATTTCCGTTTCAGTATTTGCCTCTAGGCTATGAGCCTCATGTCAGTGGGAGGATATAATATTACTGTTGTTTATTGAGTTGTTTTGAATTTAAACATTCAGTTTTCCTAATGACATTAAAAAAATATGCACTTCAACTTTTTGGTACACCTAAAGAAAAAGAAAAACTCTAAGAGCCCCTCTTAGGAATAATTTGATTCACATAAATTGGGCATAGTCAATGCTTAATTGGAAATTCAGGGTACATAGTCATTGTTACAAAACAAAGGGAAGCAGAATGAGTATATAAGAAGTACTAAAATGATATATTGGTCTTTAGAAATATATAGCCCATTTGAGGTCTAAATTAAATGATAGAGTTCTATCTATCCGATTGATTAGCTTGAAGTGACAAAGCCATCTTTGAAGATAATAGTAGTTCATAACTGCTCAAAGAAAGTTTTTGTCTAATTGGATATTGTAGAGTTCTCACTCTCTCATGGGCTATTGTTGTGATTGAGTTGGGTACATTCCTTTGGGGACTTGGGGAAGCTCCATTTTGCATTCTTGCTAAGTGTTTACTTGTATCTTTGTTTACTAATACTGTAGTTAACTAATGAAAAAAAAAGTTACTGGGCAGGGAGGCTTTTAATTTTTGGTAGCTTTTGTTGACTCAATTTCACTAAATCTAGATCTAAGCCTAGGGGCAGAACAGGGGTCACCCAGGTACAATCTTAGAAGATCTAAAAGAAAATCCCAGGATGAACTTTGGACTCTGTGAAGAGTAAACATCTCCAGGCTACAACTTTATGAAGAGCAAGTAGCAAGCCTTGGGGTTAGCTGAGTTGTGAGGCTGCCTATGGCCCCAGCCACAGGAATGTTTATGTCTGGGACAGTGAGGGTAACTGGACATCTGAGACAGGGAAGCTCAACAAAACCGCTGCTGAAAAGGAACACCAAACCCAGGGGCAGAACGAAGATGGTGGCTGGAAGGAGGGACTTGCTGAAGCTCTCCCCCAGGTCCCTCCAAACACCTGTAAAAATGGCTCTGGACAAATTCTAGAGCAGCAGAACCGAGGAAATTATAGAAGGAAGCAGGGCCCCAGACTAGCACAGTCTGAACAGTCACTAGGAAGGGCTTCTCACATCGTGCAGGGAGTGGAGGGCAGCCTAGTGGGGGTCAATCCAGGACCAACCAGACAGGCAGTCATGGGGACAGGATGTAAGGCCATGAGTCACTGAGATTAAACAGTTTCCAGACTTCTCAACCCATAGTGTCAAAGACAACTGAGCAGGTTGGTGAGAAAGCTGCTGGATCAGGGCAAGAGAGGTACCAGGGGAGGCAGAGGTGGCACTGTGGTGGTGGTGGTGGCGGCGGCAGCAGCAGGGGAAAGCTCCTGTGGCTGCTTCCAGTGCTCCAGCATCAGCTGCTTCTGGAGTCCCTGGCCCACATGGTGGGAGGAATCAAGTGGTAGATCAGACGGGGAGTGCAGAGAGCACTTTGCTGGCACAGAGGCAGGGTTCTCTTGTTTGCCCTGCTTGTATCTGGTTCACAATAATGGTTGGTAGTTCTTGGGGGAGGAAGGACGCGGATGTGTCAGAGCTTACAGAGACTATGGAGTAGAATTAGCTCTGAAAAAAGCAACTCAGCACTTAAAGCTTGGGACAAAGTACTCTTTACTCTACAAGCAGCCATGCCCTGACAAAAAAGCTCAAGGGTCAACATGGGTCAAGTTCTGGGAACATGAACAAGCAGCAAAAATGGACTGAGACTATAGAATATTTTCTTGGTGACAAAGAAGATCAAAACCAAAACCAGAAGTCAACAAAGTCAAAGACCCTACATCAAAAGCCACAAAGAAAAATACAAATTGGTTTCAGGCCATGGAAGGGCTCAAAGAGGATTTGGAAAAGCAAGTAAGACAAGTAGAGGAAAAATTGGGAAGGAAAATAAAAACTAAAAATATCAAATAATAAAATATATTTTTTCAAAAAACAAAAGAAAGAAAGGAACAAAGGGGACAAGAAGTAATAAGCACACACTCAGTGAGTGCAGAAGTAGTGGGGCATGGTGCCACTGGCTATGGGCACTTTTAGGAAGCCAGAGGTGTTAGTGTCAGTTACAAGCCAGAAGAGGAGACTGAAGGAGGATCTGAGGCCAGAGACACTATTCCCCATACCCCAGGACTAGAGGTGATTACAAAAATTAAGCTACAAGAGGCAGAGCCAAGATGACCAAATAAAGGCAATGATTCACATGAGCTTTCCTCTAAAACCTGAAAGTACTTTTAAAAATGATGCTAAACAGGGGCAGAGCCAAGATGGCAGCTGGAAAGCAGGGACTTGCCTAAAGCTCTCCCCCAGGACCACCCAAACACCTATGAAAATGGCTCTGAACAAATTCTAAAACTGCATAACCCATAAAATAGCAAAGGGAAGCAGGGTTCCAGCCCAGGACAGCATGGATGGTCACTGGGTAAGGTCTATCACATGGAGCAGGGAGAAGAGTGAAGCAGAGCCCAGCGTGGACTGTGGCCAGACTAATCAGACTGGGAGCTGTGCAGAACAGGGCCTAGGGACCTGAATCAGTGAGCTGCGGCAGGTACCAGACTTCTCAACCCAAAGACACCAAAGAAAACAGAGAAGGTTAGTGGGAAAAACTGCAGGGGACAGAGTGAAAGTTCATAGTTTGGCAACCTCCCCCCACCTGAGTCTACAGGGGTGGTGCAGCTACAGAACTACAGCTGCAGTTGCTTCCAGCCCCAGGTCCACCTGGTGGGAGGAATTAAGTGGCAGATCGGAGCAGGAGTGCACAGCCTGCCTAGATCTGAGTCATGGTCCAGGTTGGCTATTCTTGGGGGAGGAGGAATGCTGGTGTGGCAGAGTTGGCTGTGTAGAAGTAGCTCTGAAAACAGCAGTGAAAGTATTCCATACTCTACAAGCAGTCATACCCGGTGAAAAACTCAAGGGTCAAATAAGTTGGCTGGGAACATGGCCAGGCAGTGAAAGCAGACTCAGATTCAGACTCACACTTTGGAACCTTTCTTTGGTGATGAAGAAGACCAAAACATATAGCCAGAAGAAGTCAATAAAGTCAAAGAACCTACCTCAAAAGCCTCAAAGAAAAATCATGAACTGGTCTCAGGATAAGGAAGGGCTCAAAGATGATTTGGTAAACCAAGTTGGAGAAGGAGAGGAAAAATTGGGAAGAGAAATGAGAGTGATGCAAGAAAACCATGAAAAACAAGCCAATGGCTTGCTAAAGGAGAACCAAAAAAAAAAAAACACTGAAGAAAATAACAACTAAAAAATAGACTAACTGAAATGGCAAAAGAGCTCCAAAAAGCCAATGAGGACAAGAATGCCTTGAAAGGCAGAATTAGCCAAATGGAAAAGGAGATCCAAAAGACCACTGAATAAAATACTACCTAAAAAAATAGATTGGAGTAAGTGGAAGCTAGTGATTTCATGAGAAATCAAGATATTATAAAACAGAAACAAAAGAATGGAAAAGTGGAATACAATGTGAAATTTCTCATTGGAAAAAAACACTGACCTGGAAGATAGATCCAAGACAGAGCATTTTAAAATTATTGGACTACCTGAGAGCCATGATCAAAAAAAAAGAGCCTGGATATCATCTTTCAAGGAGAACTTCCCTGATATTCTAGAACCAGATGGCAAAATAGAAACTGAAAGAATCCACCGATCACCTCCTGAAAAAGATCCCCAAAAGAAAACTCCTAGGAATATTGTGGCCAAAATCCAAAGCTCCCAGATCAAGGAGAAAATACTGTAAGCAGCAGAAAGAAATAATTTGAGTATTGTGGAAACACAATCAGGATAACACAAGATGTAGCAGCTTCTACATTGAGGGATGAAAGACTTGGAATATGATATTCCAGAGGTCAAAGGATCTAGGATTAAAACCAAGAATCAAGTACCTAGCAAAACTGAGTATCATGCTCCAAGGCAAAATATGTGTTTTCAGTAAAATGAGGACTTTCAAGCTTTCTTAGTGAAGAGAACAGAGCTGAATAGAAAATTTAACTTTGAAAAAGAAGAATCAAGAGAAGCATGAAAAGGTAAACAAGAAAGAGAAATCATAAGGGACTTACTAAAGTTGAACTGTTTTGTTTGTATTCCTACATGGAAAAATGATTTATATAATTCATGAGACTTCAGTATTAGGGTAGCTGAAAGGAATATATATATATATGTATATATATACACACATATATGCATATATTTATGCATGTATACACATATGTATACATACATAGACATACATATATACATATATATACACACACATACACAGAGGGCACAGGGTGACTTGAATATGAAGGGATGATATCTAAAAAAATAAAATCAAAGTAAGGGATGAGAGGTATATACTGAGAGAATAAGAAAGGGAGAGATAGAATAGAATAAATTATCTCACATAAAAGTGGTTCTGTAGGAAGGGAAGAGGGGGCAGGTGAGGGGGAATGAGTGAATCTTGCTCTCTTCAGATTTGACTTGAGGAGTGTATAACATACACACTCAATTTGGTATCTTACCCCACAGGAAAGAAATAAGAAGGAAGAAGGAGATAAAAACAGGGAGATGATAGAAGGGAAGGCAGATAGAAGGGGAGGACATAATCAAAAACAAACACTTTCAAAAAGCGACAGGATCGGGGGATAAAATTGAATAAAGGGGGATAGGCTAGGAAGGAGCAAAACATAGTCTTTCACAACATGAGTATTGTGGAAGAGTTTTACATAATCATACACATGTGGACTATGTTGAATTGCTTGCCTTCTTAGGGAAGGTGGGTGGGGAGGGAAGATGCGAGAGAATTTGGAACTCAAAGTTTTAAAAGCAGATATTCAAAAAAAAGTTTTTGCATGAAACTAGGAAATGAGATATACAGGCAATGTGGCATAGAAATCTATCTTGCCCTACAAGAAAGTAAGTGAAAAGGGATTGGGGGTAGTGGGGTGACAGAAAGGAGGGCTGACTGGGGAATGGTGCAATCAGAATATGTGCCACCTTGAGGGGGAGGCATAGAGATTGGGAGAAAATTTGTAATTCAAACTCTGGTGAAAATCAAGGCTGAAAACTAAAAATATTAAATAAATAAATTTTCAAAAATGATGCTAAACATATTCTAGAGCAGAAAAACCTACAAAATAGTGGAGTGAAACAAATGTTCCCACAAAGACATATTGAAAATTTAGCAGGAAGGGTCTAACACACCTGGCTGAGAGGGGAATGACAGACCAGTGCTGACCACTGCAGTGGAGCTCAGACCAGCTGTGCTATACCTTGACCTTAGCAAACCCTGAGAAGGCCTTGGGAGTCCCTGAATTAGCAACAACAGTGGCATGGAGCTATCAAAATCATAGACAGTAAGGGGGTGAGAAGGAGATTACAGGGTTTTTTTTTGTTTGTTTTGCTAGCACTGAAGAAGGACTGTTGCTTTGTCCATACTTGAATCCAGGTCATAGTCCTGGGTGACAGTCTCATGGCAGGGAGGAGCAGTAGCATAGCAGAGTTTGCAGCCACCCTAGGGGAAGCCTTTGTCACAATTCCAGGGCAGAAAAGAGTGTTTGTGGTCATTGAACAGGAGAGTAGTAAACATCGAAGAACTGTAAACTTAGAAGTCCTTAGAAGTAGCAATGAAAAGAGCTGCACAAAACCCCTGAACCTTGGGACAGTGCCCCCTTCTCCCTGGAAGCAGAACTCTTTTTTAACAAATGAGCAAACCATGGGGGAATAAAAAAATTCTGATTGTAATAAGTTAAATGGTGACAAGGAAGGTGGCACATATACACAGAAGACAACAAAGTCAAAGCTGCTACATCTAAAATTTCCAAGAACAATTATTAATTGGTCTTGGGCCATGGAAGAGCTCAAAGAGGAGTTTGAAAATCACATAAGAGAGGTAGAGGAAAAATTGGGAAGAGAAATGAGAGAGATGCAAGAAAATTGTGAAAAATGAGTCAAGAGCTTGGTAAAGGAGACACAAATAATTACTGAAGAATTACACCTTACGAAAGAGACTAGACCAAATGGTAAAAGAAGTTCAAAAAGCCAGTTAGTAGAAGAATGCCTTAAAAAGCTGAACTGGCCAAATGGAATAGAAGGTCCAAAAGCCCATTGCAGAAAATAATTCCTTAAAAATTAGAAGACAGCAAATGAAAGCTAATGAATTTATGAGAAATCAAGAAGTAACGAAACGAAATCAAAAAAATGAAAAAAAGAGAAGAGAATGTGAAATATTCCATTGGGAAAACAACTGAGCTGAAAAATAGATTGAAGAGAAAGATTTTTAAAAATTATTGGACTTCCTGAAAGCTGCGTTAAAACATTTTTTGAAAAAGACCAGGCATCATCTTTCATGAAATTATCATGCTATTCTACAACCAGAGGGTAAAATAGAAATTGAGAAAATCCACTGATCACCTCCTGAAAGAGATTACAAAAGGAAAACTTCATGGAATATGATAGCCAAATTCCAGAGTTCCCAGGTCAAAGAAAAAATATTGCAAGCAGCCAGAAAGAAAGAATTCAAGTATTATGGAGCACCAGGTAAGATAGCACAAGGTTTAGCAGCTTCTACATTAAAGGATCAGAGGGCTTGGAATATGATATTCTGGTGGACATAAGATCTAAGATTACAACCAAGAATCACCTGCCCAGAAAAACTAAGTATAATCCTTCAGGGGAAAAATGTCATTCAATGGGATAGAGGACTTTCAAGCATTCTTGATGATAGAAAATTTCACTTTCAAATACAAGACTCAGAAGAAGCATGAAAAGATAAACAGGAAAGGGAAATCATAAGGGACTTATTAAGTTTAAACTGCTTATATTCCTACATGGGAAGATGATATTTATAGCTCATAAAACCTTTCGCACTCTTAGGGTAGTTAGAAGGAATATATATAAACAAAGGGCACAGGTGTGTGTTGAATATGAAGAGAAATTGTGGTATGTGATTATGATGAAATACTGTTATACTATAAGAAATCATGAACAGGATGCTCTCAGAAAAAACTTGGAAAGACTTCCATGGGCTGATGCAAAATGAAATGTACTATATACAAAATAACAGCAATATTTTAAAGTGATTAGCTGGGAATGATTTTGCTATTCTCAACAATACAGTGATCCAAGACAGCTCTGAAGGACTTGTGATGAAAAATACTATCCATCCCCAGAGAAAGTACTGATGTTGTGTAAACACAGATGGAAGCATAGTATTTTTTTAAACTTTATTTTTCTTGAGTTTTTTTGTCTGTGTTTTCTTTCAGAACATGACTTATGGATATGTTTTGCATGACTCCACATGTTGTATTGAACTGCTTGCCTTCTTAATGAAGCGGGGTGAGGAGGGAGCAAGGGATAGAATTTGTAACTCAAAATTTTACAAATGAATATTAAAGGTTGTTTTTACATGTAACAGATGAAACATAAAAATTTAATTAAAAATTAAGCCACCAAAAATTATAAAAATTGCGGAGGCAAAGGAGACACAATCCAACTATAAGGAGTTACTATGGACTTGGAGAATTCTAGAGATCTTTTTCAGAGGAGGATACTGAAACAAAGTACCCCTCTTCTACACCAAAGAGTAACATTGAACAGCCAAATGCCCAAAAAGAATTCATGGGAGAACGTGAACAAGACTTTAAAAATCAAATGAGAGAAATTGAGGATAAACTAAAAAAAGAAAAGAAAAAGAAAATGAACAACCAAGAAAAATAGATTATGAAAAGAAAGCCAATTAGAAAATGAGATCCACAATCTTAAGGAAGAAAACAACTCAAAAATCAGAATTAGGTAAGCAGAAGCCAGCAAAGTTATAGGAGATCAAGAAATAATAAGAAAAAAGAGAAAGAATGAAAAAATAAGGGAGTGTGAAATATATCTTAAGAAAAACAACTGGGTGGGGTGGCAGATAAAAAATGGCAGAGTAAAAGGAGGGACTTGTTGGAGCTCTCCCCCAGATCCCTCCAAACACCTATAAAAATGACTCCAAACAAATTTGAGAGCTAAAGAATCCACAGAATGATAGAGGCAAACAAGTCTCCAGCCCAAGAGGGCCCAAATGGTCACTTGGAAGGGTCTATCACACTGTGCTGGGAGTAGATCTCAGCACTAGCACAGACTAGGCCAGAGCATACTGGGCAGAGCAGGCCTCAGGGCACTGAATAACTGGACTGTGGTGGTTTCCAGATTTCTCAAACCACAAAATACAAAGAAAACTTAGCAGGTCAGTGAGAAAATCCTGTTGGACCTGAATGAGAGATGGGCATGATCCAGTCCCAACCCAGAGTAGCAGAGGTGGCTGCAGTAGTGGTGGTGGCAGCAGCCACAGCAGCAGCAGTGGCTGCTTCCAGAGCTCAAGGCCCACAGATGTTGGGGGAAATCAAGCAGCTGGTCAGAGCGGATGTGCAGGGATCTCTTTGCTGGCATCGAGGCAGGATTCCCTTGCTTTGCCCTGTGTGCATGTGGGTTGCAGTCCTAGTTAGCAGTCCTGGTGTTAGGAAGAGCATTGGCGTGGCAGAGCTTGTGGTGGCTGGAGAGAGGGAGTCCTTCTAGCAGTTCCAAGGCAAAAAAGAGTGCTTGAGGACACTCACAGACCAGAGCACAGGCCAGTTGAGGAGTAAACCCTTCCCCTTGGATCATACCACCTTAGAAGAATTGAAAATTGACAGATGCCTAGAAGTAGCTCTCAAAATAGCAACGCAAAACCTCCAAAGAGCATTCTCCAGTCTCCACTCTGGGGTCAGAGTCATACATTGACAAAGATTGAAAGTCAAATAATTGGCGGGGAGAATGAGCAGACAATGCAAAAAAAAACAAAGAAACCTAATTCAGACTATAGAATCTTACTCTGGTGACAAAGAAGATCAAATATACAGCCAGAGGAAAACAACAAAGTCAAAAATCCTACATCAAAAAACTCTAAGAAAAATAGGAATTCACCTCAGGCCATGGAAAAGCTCAAAAAGGATTTTGAAAGTCAAGTCAGAGAAGTAGATAAAAATTGGAAAAGAAATAAGGGAAGCAAGAAAATCATGAAAAACAAGACCCCCCAAAATACATAAGAAAATAACTTCTCAACAATAGACTAACCCAAATGTCAAAAGAGCTCCACAAGAGCCAATGGGGAGAAGAATGCTTTAAAAAAAGAATTAGCCAAATTGAAAAGGAAGCCCAAAAGCTCACTAAATAAAATAATTCCTTAAAAATTAGAATAGTTCAAATGGAAGTTAATGACTCTGTGAGAAATCAATATATTATAAAACAGAAATAAAAGAATGAAAAAAGTAGAAGACAATATGAAATAACTCATTGGAAAAGCCACTGTTCTGGAAAACAGATTCAGGAGAGAATTTTAAAATTATTGGACTACTTGAAAGCCATGATACAAAAAAGAGCCTAGACTTCATCTTTCAAGAAATTATCAAGGAAGACTGCCCTGATACTCTAGAACTGGAGGGTAAAATATAAATTGAAAGAATCCACCAATCGCCTCTTGAAAAAGATCCCAAAGGAAAACTCCCATGAATATTGCCACCAAATTCCAGAGTTGCCAGGTCAAGGAGAAAATATTGAAAGCAACTAGAAAGGAACAATTTGAGTATTATGTAAACACAGTCACGATAACACAGAATCTAGCAGCTTCTTCAGTAAGGAATCAAAGGGCTTGAAATATGATATACCAAAGATCAAAGGAGCTAGGATTAAAACCAAGAATCACCTACCCAGCAAAATCGAGTATAATCCATCAGGAGAAAAAATGGATTTTAAAAGAAATAGAGGACTTTCAAACATTCTTGATGAAATGGCCAGAGATGAATAGAAAATTTGACTGTCAAATACAAGAATGAAGAGAAATATGAAAAGGTAAACAAGAAACAGAAATCATGAGGGACTTATTAAAGTTGAATTGTTTACATTCCTACCTGGAAAGATGATATCTATAACTCATGAGACTTTTCTCAGTATTAGGGTAGTTGAAGGGAATATGTAGATTGTGGGCACAGGGTGAGTTGAATATGAAGTGATGATATCTAAAAAATAAAATTAAATGAGCGTGAGAGAGGAATATATGGGGACAAGGAGAAAGGGAGAGATGGAATGGGGTAATTTTTTTTCTCATAAAAGTGGCAAGAAAACACTGCTATAATGGAAGGGAAGAGGGGGGAGGTGAAAGGGAATGAGTGGACCTGTCATTAGACTTGGCTTAAGGAAGAAATAACATACATACTGAACTGGGTATCTTACCCTACAGAAAGTAGGGGGGAAGAGGATAAAGGGGGGGATGATAACAGGGGCAACAGATTAGGGGAGGGTGTAGTCAGAAACAAACACTTTTGCAAAGGGACAGAGTCAACGGAGCAAATTGAATAAATGGGCTACAGGATAGGATGGAGGGAAATGCAGTTATCTTTCACAACATGACTTGTGGAAGTGTTTTGCATAATGATACATGTATAATTTATATTGAATTGCTTGCCTTCTCAAGGAGGTGGGGTGAGAAGGGAAGAAGGGAGACAATTTGGAAATCAAAATTCTAAGAAACTAATGTTAAAACACTTTTACATGCAACTAGGAAATAAAAGGTACAGGCAGTGGGGTATAGAAATCTATCTTGCACTACCAGAAAGTAAGGGGAAAGGGGAGGGGAGACAGTGATAGAGTGAGGTGATAGAAAGTAAGTCAAACTGGGGAAAGGGGCAATGAGAATACATGCCACCTTGGGGTGGTTTGGAGGGTAGAGACAGAGAGAAAATTTGTAACTCAAAAACTTGTGGAAATGAATGTTAAAAACTAAAAATAATTTAATCTTAAAAAAGAAAAAAAAACTGATCTGGAAAAAAGATCAAGAAGAGAAAACGTAAGAATAATCCAACTACCTGAAAGCTATGAAGAAAAAAAAGAATCTTTATACAATAATGCAAAAAACAAAGAAAATTTTCCTGTATTACAAGAAGGAAAAGTAGAAGTAGGAAAAATCCAGTGATCACCACTGAAAGATCACCACTTTCCCTTATGGGGAAAACCCCACAGGACTATTTTTGTCAAACTCCAAAACCCCCAGGTCAAGGATAAAATATCGTGAGCAACAAGAAAAAAAAAAACTTTCAGTATTGCAGTGCCACAATGAGAATCACACAAGACCTAGCAGTGGCAACAATAGAAGACCAGAGGTCTTGGAACATTATGTATCAAAGAGCAAAAGAACTGGCATTCCAGGCAAAAATGTCATACCCAGGAAGGCTAAGTGTAATCCTCAATGAAAAATAAGATGGACATGAAATGAATTGTCAGACTTTCAGGACTTAAAAAAAACCCAACAACACTGAACTTAACATAAGATTTGATGCACAAGAGCCAAGAAAAATATAAGGTACAGACCAAAGACTAATTCATAATAAACTCAAAAAAAGAAAGGCTGCTTATCATTTATATAGGTAAAATGTAATACATACGTCCCTGATTTTTATTAGTAGTTCATGAAAAAAAGATTGGAGTAGATCTCAGTATGATATGACTTTAAAAAATAAAATCATTTAGGAACAGCTAAAAAGAGTAATTATCTCATTCAAATGAGGTGGTAGAGGAAGAACTGACAAACAGGAGGTGGATAGGGGAAAAGGGCTGGTAGTTATGAAAATCTACTTGCATCAGGAGTGAGTTCAAGAGGGAACAATACATGTATCTCTAGAAAAGAATAACTTTCCTCTAAATCGAGAAAGAAATAAAATAGTAAAGGGGAGGATAAGGGAAGGATCTCTAGAGGGGAGGGTGAGGGAATAAGTGAAAAGTGGGTAGAAGGATATTCAGATTAATGGAAATGGGAGGATAAGAAGGGATTCTTGGGCAGAGGTAGGGTGAGTAATAGCAGGGCAAATATCTAGTCTCTTTTTGTGATCACAGCTGTCAGGTAGACCAATAATTTTTAAATTATCCCTTCTGGATCTATTTTCTGGGTCAGTGTTTTTTTTTTCCAATGAACATTGCACATTGTTTTCTATTTTTTTAATTCTTTTCGTTCTGTTTTATAATTTCTCAGTTTCTCATAAAGTCATTAGCTTCCATTTGCTCCATTCTAATTTTAAGGAATTATTTTCTTCAGTGAGCTTATGGATCTCTTTTTCTATTTGGCCAGTTCTGTTTTTAGTGCACTCTTCTTCTGATTGGCTTTTTGGACCTCTTTGCCATTTGGCTTAGTCTATTTTTTAAATTAAATTTCTTTTTTATTTTTAGTTTAAAACACTCAGTAACACAAGTTTTTGAGTTCCAAACTGTCTCCCTGCCCTCTCATTCCCCCACATACCCCACCACGATGTTACATATGGGTTCTACATATACCTTCACATTAACCTTATTTTCACAATAGTCAAGTTTTAAGGAAGAATTATAACCAACAGAATGAACCATAAGAAAGAAGAAACAAGAGAGAGAGACAGAGTTAGGGGTCGGGGGAAGACACGATATACTTTGCTTCAGTCTGCATTCAGACTCTATAATTCTTTCTCTGGATGAGGACAGTTTTTTCCATCATCAGTCTTTTGGAGCTGTCTTAGATGCTTGCATTGCTGAGAAGAGCCAAGTTTGTGAAAGTCAGCCATCACAGATACCGTGTGTCTGTAATCCTGTATAATGTTCTGGTTCTGGTCTCCTCACTCAGCATGCGATCATGTAAGAATTTCCAGGTTATTATGAAGTCTGTCTGCTCAGTTCTTATAGCAAGACAATATTCCATTATATTTACATAGTCCAATTTGTTCAGCCATTTCCCAAAATGATGTGCAATCCCTTGATTTCCAATTCTTTGCCACCACAAAAAGAGTTGCTATAAATATTTTTGAACACATGGGTCCTTTTGCTACTTTTATGATTGCTTTGGGATACAGCCCTAGAAGTGATATTGCTGGGGCGAAGGGTATGAATATTTTTATTTTATTTTAATTTATTTTTAACATGTTTGGTTTTCAGCATTGATTTTCACAGGAGTTTGAATTACAAATTTTCTCCCCATTTCCTCCCC
>JAQQSZ010006028.1:0-13711 GCA_028646595.1 Phalanger gymnotis | reverse complement strand
TGCTGCGGTGGGGCCTAAATAAATTTCTTGTTGTTTTCTCCTTAGAGAATCTCTCATACCTTGCGATTTTGGACCATTCAAACATATACATGATTATATTTGAGATCATAAATTCGGCCTTCCTACTACAGAGGCAGGGCCTGTAAACTTGGATCCTAGTATCCTAGTAACACATTGCTTCCAAGATGTGTCACTTTGGGGAACACTGAGACTCAGTTTGCTCACCTATAAATTGGGATTATGATGCTTACACAGTTTGTTGCAGAGAAAATTCTATCAAATTAAACAAACATTTATCAAGTGTTTCCTGAGTACACAGCCCTGTCCCTTCTTTTCAATTGTACCTAGGTCAGCTCCACGTCAGACTTTTTCTTTCAGAGCAAATTTTTATGGGCGCGTATGTGTTCCTGTTCCCACACTCACATTTGTACATGTATCATGACTAGAGATAAAAAATTTGCCAAGGCTGACATTCAGCCTGTGAATATCTATAGAAAGTAGAATGATTTATCTGGTTAACACCATCTCGTAAGTAAAGAACAATTCATAGGATCGTAAGTTTTAGAGTTAAAAGGAACTTAAGAGATTTAGTACAATCTCTCATCCTCTCTCTCTTTTTTACGAGTAAGGAAACTGAGACCCAAATAGAGGCAATTTACCTGAAGTCTCATTGGTAGTACACAGCAGAATCAGAATTCAAGTTTTGGTGTTTTGACTCTAAATCCAAAGGTCTTTCCTACATATTAAGTTGGAGGTAAAAATATTATTTTTCATTGAAGAACTAAAAGAGGTTTTGCAAGGAAGGAAGGGAAAGACTTGAATGCATCCAAGGTGAGAAGAGACATGACTGGAAAGTTGAGAAGGGAAAAATGGGTGGCAGGGGTGACTGAGATAAGGAGAAGGGGGAAGAGTTATAAGGGAAATAGGCAAGAAATAGGCAAGGCTATTGACTCATTCCAGATTCCAACATGTCTATACCTCTCAACTCCAAATTCCACAGATGGTTTTCTCCTCTTTTTTGAAGGTAGGCTAGCAAGAAGCAGTGATCTTTGGACCGAAGCACACAGCCCTGGGAATAGTGTAGCTGGAAGATTATCCAGTATTTGGCAGATCCCTTAGTAAACTTCCAAGTTGCTGCAGTGCAAGCTTCAAAGACACTAGAGATGGTCATTCACTTGCAGGGACATACTGGTACTTATGGGCCTTACCATCACTTAGTTTACATATGGACAAGAACGTACAATCAAATAGTAAGCATTTATTAAAAATACCTACTATGTCCTAGGCATCATCCTAGGTAATATAAAGACAAAAATTAGACAATCTTTTCTGTCAAAGTGCTTACACTCTGTCAGTGAAGAAAACATGTGAATGTGTGTATTTATACACATAGAATAAATTTGAATCACAGAAACATGTCATTTTGCTGAACATGCTCTGGATAATAACGATAATCTAGGAAAGAAATTGGTACTACTTATGTAACATGACAATCAGAGATCACTTATCCAACCCACATTCCCAATGGTAGGTGGGGTCCCCAGAGAGATGACAATATTACTCTCAGAGTAGTGCTGTGCATGGCTATCCTCCTACATGTTGTCTTATGAGCCCCCATAGTATGCTTCCTTTTAACAATCAGCCAGAGGACTCAATTCTCTAGCAAAGGCATTACTCAAATGACATAGCAAGAACCATAGTGATAAAACATTTTTCACAATACCCGGGTTGCATCCTCTCACAAATATGTCCATCATCCAAGAAGGAAGAGGAGAGGGAATTAACTTGAAGTATATTAATAGAGATGTATACACATAGAGGAAACATATGGCCAAGGCAACTCACAATTCTGGTCATATAAGACCTCAGTGTCTTTTTTCTCTGCAGAGGATTTTCACAAGGTTTGTACAAGTTGATATTGTGACTTCTGGCTCCTTACCAGGCTCAGCTGCTGCTAGACAACAGGGTTGATAATTCAGTGGCTCCTCACCAGGCTCTACAACTGTTGGCTTGGGCCAGACAGTTTCTAGGTAGTGGCTGTCAGACAAAATCTGACAGGACAGCTATTCTGTTTCTGGGAAGTGGCTGCCAGGTTGGGATAAGCAGGTTGCTTGACCACTGGATTTTTCTTAAGGTTCAGCATCCCTGCTGAAGGGGTCAATCCACTGGTTACCCAAGCTTGCTCTTTGATGGGCAGCTGCAGTCTCTTCCACATCCATCCACTGTTTGGACCAGGTGATACTGAGCTCTTTCAGCTAAGGCTAAAAGCACCATTAGCTTAGGCTTGGCAGAAGTTTCTTTCCTTTGAGTACCTTGAAGTTGAGGCTCTGAGGTTGGTTGTTACATCCTATCATGAGATGGGAGAAGGCTTGCCTTTCTTATCAACAAATTCTTCATGGTTCAAAAGCCTTTTCTCTCAATAGGTCACTCCATGCTTCCTGAGTGTGATTAATCTTAATTTATTCATTTTCACCTCTCCTGCTCCTTTGAAAATCTTAAGTAGATGAGTGTGCAAAAAAGGTGAATATAGTCTCTGCCCTGAAGGCACATTCATTGTCATGCTGACTTCTTTATATGCAACTAAGATATTCATGTTACTCACCGATACCCTTTCCCTTTCAATGTCTCTGCTTTTACAGACCTTCAGCTTTTGTTAATTCTCACCCACACACTGCTACTTTATGCATACACACACATAATACAATGTATACATATATGTATATATACATATGAGTATATGAGAATGCACACACATATATATGGTATACTACACATGTATTTATGAAAGTATATATACATATGCATTCATGTATGTAAATTATATATATACATATGTATCCATGTATAAACACACACAAATCTCACATTAGGGTACACGGTACAATGGAAAATATATCTCATTTGAACCCAGAGTACTCGAGTTCTATTCCTGGCTCTAATACATATGTGACCCTGGGCAGATGATTTCACCCATCTAAGTCTCAGTTTCCCAATCTATACAACCAGGGGGGTTAGACCAGATAATTTCTAAAATCTTATCAAGTTCTAAATCTATAACTCTACGATTTTTGAAGTGGTCAAGGAGAAGGACTTGGACTACATAACTCTAGAATTCCTTCCTAAATTTCTAAATCAATGAACCTAGAGAGTCTACCTGCATCTAAATATTTTAATCCATGATAAATGCTACTAATAACATATTTTGGGACTGTGCTGTGTTGAATGGCCACAAAAGGAAACAAAAAGAAAAGCAGCAATATAGCATGCTCTCTAAAAGAACAAGCAGAAAAAAACCTTTTAAATAATATCTTATTTTTCCCCAATTACATCTTAAAACAATTTTAAACGTATTTTTAAAAGTTTTGAGTTCTAAAATCTATTTCTTCCTCTCCCCCCCCCCCCCGGAGATGGTAAGCAACCTGATGTAGTCTATACACATGCACTTATGTAAATCATTTCCATATTTGTCATTTTGTTCAAGAAGATTCAAGTAAAAAAAGAATGAAGGAAAGAAAGAAAGTGGAAAATAGCATGCTTCAGTCTGTATTCAGACAGTATTGGTTCTTTCTCCGGAGGCAGACCTTCATCATGCTTCATCATGAGTGCTTTGGGATTGTCTTAGATCATTGTATTGCTGAGAATAGCTAAGTAATTTACAATTCTTTATCACACAATATTGCTGTTACTGTGTGCAACACTCTCCTGGTTCTGTTCACTTCACTTTCAGGCATAAAAGCTTGATGGGAACATCCTGAAGACAAATAGCCAAGTGGCTTTCAGGTATAGACTTGCCACCAACATCAATGCTAAAACTCAGCAGTGAGCTAGAGTCAGATCGAAGGATGGCACATGACAGTGTTGTCAGAAAGAGTTTTAGAAGCAGAACAAGAAGAAAGGGGTCTAAATTTGTAGAGGGGAACTCAAAGGTAGACAAAAGGAAGTATCAGTATTACCTTGAACAAATGATAACCTCATTGGTCCTCAGATTCCTCCTCTGCAAAATGAGGGGGCTGATCTACATGGCCATTACAGTTTCTTTCAGCTGTAAGTCTATTGTTCCATGAATTTAGTTCAACAAACATTTATTAATTGCCTACTGTTTGCAAGGTTCCATTTAAGGTGTTGGTGATACAAAAGAGAAAGACGATAAAGCTCCTGCTGCCTTAGAGGTGAAGAGAAAAGCATAATGACTTAGAAGAGTTGGAGTTTAATATCAGTATCATGTAGAGTGTTAAGGAATGTGCTTCTGCTAATGGAAAAGTAGTGGGGCTGACTGTTGAATGGAAAGCAATTAAAAAACAGGGAGGAGTTAAAGCAGCAGTCTTGAGATAATACAGACTAAAAGCCAGCTCTAACTTATATGGAATGAGTTGAATCATAGGTAATGAGTATGTAGCGAGAGGCAGGAACCAGAAAAGCTATGAGATGGATTCTGAAACAAGATAGGAGAGGAGGAAATTAATGGTACTCGTCAAAGCTTTAACAAGCAACATATGAACATGGGATAAAAACAGCTGTGTGAGGAAAGTCAGTGAGGCAGACAGTAGTCTAATTGCAGGTTCAGTTGTGCTAGAAAAGAGGGTAATCCAACCTCAGACCTTCCTGGGATTAGAAGGTGGAGTCGGGCTCTGCAAAAGGGGTACCTCCTTGGAGAGGGGTGACCCAGAGGCACTTTTGTCTCACTGTGGGGAGAGGATTTCAAGGCAAAGTGCCGAGACGGCTATCCCTGTGAAGAAAGAAGTGCACCCTCTGAGGGAAGAAACATTCTCCCCAACCCCTACATGGATGTTGATAACCTGGACAAAGCCCCATTGGCCTCATACTAGTTGCAGTTCTGTTATTTTTATTTTTCAGATATGGAAGAAAATCAAAAGCCAAGTGAAGGGATTGAAGGAAGAAAACAACTGAAATTTCTGTTTTCAGGATATTCCAGTACTTTGTCTATAGAATCTTAGTCTTGAAATAGGTCCTGTGAATCCTAAGAAGCTATTGGCTTCACTAGTCTCAGAGATATGGCAAATGTTTGATTCTCTGTCTGATGCTTAGAGAGTTGTTCTAATAATATTCTGGTTTCCTTTTCCATTTGGCTGTAAATTTGAGGGCGAAAGGTATCATCTTTCAGTCATATCCTAATTCAGAGTGAATCCTTAAAACAAACAATTTGGACATTGTCTTGATTAATTTAGATGGATTTTTAGCACTCAGAATGATCCAGTAACAGCATGTGGTAATAATTATAGCTATCATTTACTTATACTTTAATTTTCACATTGTACACATTACTTCAGTTGAATAATAAACATCATGCTGCTTTTTAAATAAATGGCTATCATGTTAGCAGGAAATAACCTTAAATGAAACAATATTGCATTATCTTTTTCATTAAACTACAGGGCATCAGAAGAGTTGATTGCTACCTTATTTCACCGCTATATTTCTCGTCCCACTAGTCTGATTTAGGCTCATGTGGCAGAGAGATAGGAAGAAAACAGAGCAAGGAATGAAATGTGTCTTCTAACAGTAGAAGAAGGAATTTTCTTATTTCTCTTGGGTTCTTCTTAGCCTCTTC
Organism: Phalanger gymnotis; assembly: GCA_028646595.1. NCBI lineage: Eukaryota > Metazoa > Chordata > Mammalia > Diprotodontia > Phalangeridae > Phalanger > Phalanger gymnotis. Next base: position 8,142 of record JAQQSZ010006028.1, on the reverse strand, counting down.
ACCCCAACTCGGCACACTCTGGACACAGACACATGAAGAGGAATACTGCCCTAAGGGACATGTGATAAAGGTCAGGACTTGGGATGAAACACATACCACCTTAATCTGGAGCTCATAGCTACAAGCCAGGAACACATTTGTTACTTTGTGACTTTCAGCTGTCCCTGACTACTTCTCCCTCTGAGATAAATATTTAACTTCAGATTAGATGAGCCTAAGGTCGCCTCCAACATTAGTATTCTGTCATTCCATCATTTAAAAATTCCTTTGTCCAAAGTGTGACTCATTATTTTTAAGACATTTACCCCAGTCATAACCATTGTTCCCTCAAATCTAGTTTGGGGTCCTTTTCACTAGGAATTTCAAACTTGATGGACATTTTAGAGTCCTGTTCTTTAGGTAAGAAGGATCAGAGGCATAGACGGAGAGAACAAGATGTAGCTTCTAAGGGAAAACATCAGAGTAACAGCATGTCTGGATGTCTGATTTTAGACGACTCTTCTGAGTATTCCATAAAATATTCTAGGATCTGGGGCCTCCACTGGTGGTGGGTTTGAATCAGATATCTAGGTACTCTATTTATTTAACAACTTTGTTAGTTTTAGCAAATTTACTAAGCAAATTTGGATGTTGCACTGAACTAGACACATACTTCCAGTCTTATTCTCATATTACTCCCCTTCATGCTCTTTCTATCTCAGTAGTACTGTACTACAAAGCTGTTCCTCATACACAACATTCCATTTTCTATCTCTATAAGTTTGTATCATGGTCCACACGTCAGAATGCACATTATCCTCTTTGTACTTTTTTAAATCCTTAGCTTCTTTGAAAGCTAAGGACAGATAACACTGATGTCAGTGCTTAGCCCAGTTCCTAGCACATAGTAGGTACTTAATAAATATTCATCAATTGCTTGCTACTTGACCAGTAGTCCATGGTCTCTCCTGAAATTATTTTTTATGTATTTGTATAAATTTAGTATGTACTTAACATGTATATGTTTGCATTTCCATCCTAACCCTCCCCTTCATAGGGGAGCTCCATAAGCTCCACGAACTCAGGGATGATTTTGTTTTTTATTGTATTTTGTTCTGCTTTTGTATTATTGAAGCTGTCATTGAAATGTAATTGAAGGAACATACCTTGTCTAATGCTATAAATTTGTTGGGATAATAAATCATTGCCTTATAAAGGACTGTTTGTTCTCTTTCAGGGAGTTTAAAGAAATAAACTTGGAGAAAGAAAAGAGAAAACATTTTTAATTGACTAAAATAATGGATATTTAAAAACTGGAATCATTTAGACCTCAGTATTCTCTAGAAATCAGAAATACAGAAATCTTCTGCCTCCCACATGCTACCCGTATTTTGACACATTGAAAACAGTAAACTTCATTCCCCTTTTCAATGTTTTGTCCTCATGTTTATATTGTTTCCAGCTCCTGACACTTGACACCTATTAACATACTCTCAGAAGAACTTAAAACTCCTCAGCTGGAGCAGGGGCAGGGGCAGGGGAAGGCTCCAAATCCCTTTAAGAAGAAAACTGTCCACAGGATGACTCCCTTGTATACCTGCTTATTTTTCATATTTAAGTGTTTCACCTGGTTTCTGTGCTCAGTAAATATCAGTACACTAGACTTGTTTAAATATATCTGTGATTAAAAAGGAAACAACAACTGATAGGCTTTTCCCCTACCTTTTTCAGAACTTTAAAATTTTGTTATATGAGAAATGTTGGAAATATAGACATACATTTACAGACATAGACATATATCCATCATCACAAACCTTTCTGGGGTGATGGATACTTTAATCACATGTTCACTCCCTAGCCCTTTGAACTTCATAGCTGTTCTTGGCAGTCTATTCAGAGGTTCCTAAATTTCTATGACTTGGGTCTTTCCAGAATTAGAAACCCACAATCACATAGCTCTGGATTGACATCTAGGGACTATTAATCCTTCAACATTGATACCTTACATGCTTATTTTTGTACTTAAGATAACTTGAATGAAAACCTAAGTAATTCTTTGGGGGCAGTTGGATCTATGTTGCTCTCGTTTGTTTAAAAATGAACAATTTTGTAAATGAGAGAGACAGAGAGAGAGAGAGAGAGAGAGAGAGAGAGTTTTTACAAGTTTGGATGCTTCTTTTTTGATTGAGGAATCAGAATGTGCTTTCATCAGCATGAAGCATGACCAATGTGGAAGCTCCCTTCACCAATGTAGGTGGTCAACTCTTCTGTGATTCATGGTCCTAAAAAATTTCCTGAGACACTAAGAGGTTAACTGATTTGTCCAGGGTCACAGAACTAGTATGTTTCAGGCAACACTTGACCCCAGATCTTCCTAACAGCAAGGCCACCTCTTTATCCATTATACTACACTCAGAGCATAATAAAATACATTAGCATTTTTATGTGTGTGATACACACATAAACATATCTCCCCTAGATACACAAAGTTTTTATATAGCTGTATTTATGTACTTTTGTCAAAGATGTTGTGCTCTCTATAAATTTGCATCCATGTGTGTATACATATGTGCACTTTATACATGTATACATCATATGTTTAGATATTGAAAACATGACATTGTTTAATACATGCAGATTATAGATGGGTATACACACATATCCATATACATGTTTTTATATATGTGTGTGTACATGTGTGTGTATATAAGAGCTGAGCAGTCTGTCTCCTATTTAGATAACCATCTTGACCAGATGTCTGCATAATTATTTCTTATAGAAGCATAGTCTTCTATGGCCAAAAAGGACCATGGAGATCTTTAGTCTAACTTATTATTTTTCTAATGATGAAACTGAAACCCAAATAGAGGAAATTACTTTTTCAAGGTCATTCAGAAAGTTAGTAGCAAAGCCTAATTTCTCTAAATGCTATGGTTTTCTGAAAGACATTGACATTACCTGTTGAAGTTTATGTGACTAATGGTGTGACTATAAATACAATTAATAGGGCTTAGAAATAGAATATGAATATATTACATATATTTACATGAATAAATTTTTATAAAGTGGTACAGCATACATACATATACATTAAAAGTACTATTCGTGGGGTAGCTAGGTGGTGCAGTGTGTAGAGCACTGACCCTGGAGTCAGGAGGACCTGAGTTTAAATCTGGCCTCAGATACTTGACACACTTCCCAGCTGTGTGACCTTGGGCAAGTCATTTAACCCCAACTGCCCTGCCTTCCCCCCTCTAAAAAGAGTACTACTCATGTTAACATGGGAAGATATATTAGAACAGAGGTATCAAACACTCCCAAGTATGGCTTGAACCAGATTAAAATGGAATTGAGAAACTTTTTTAAAAAAATAAATAAAAATGTAATAAAACACAGATAATATTACATTTTAAAACCAAGACAACACACAGCCTGAAGGTTCTCTCTCATGTATGGATTAAACGCCCCTCTTTCTATTTGAGTTTAACACCACTGCACTAGAATATACATGTAGAATCCTAATGTCTTTAATCTCTACATATATGATATATTACACTGGTAATTAAGGTGGGGCCAATGAAGGGAGGTCTGATTATATCTTTGCTCCCAAGTAGGCCCAAAACCCCTAGCTACTAGGTGCTAAGCCTATGTGGGCATGAAGCCACCAGGGTCCTAAGCGGAGTTGCTAAGAGCAGAGCTTAAGTCCTGGTTGTTCAGATGACATTTGATGATGGCTAAAGAGTGCATAAAAAGGGAAGACAGAGCTATTTGCTTAAGGCTCTCACTCTTGGCGGTGTGCTGATGCGGACACTCTGGTCAGCTGTAGTTAAGAACCCTCCAGCTTGTAAACCTGGATGTTCAGACTTTATTAAACTTTGGTAACTATGCCTTGAGATTTGAATCAGACAAGGTCTGTCTGCTGATGTTTGTAATTTGTTTGTATTTGCTCTGAAGTTCAAGGTGCTGGCTTTTTCCCCTGAACTAAGTGAATGATGTCTGTATGCTGGATTAAAGTAAGATCATTAACCCCTTAATGTTCCTTTCCTTAGTAAAGCAGCTCAAAAGAACCTGGGCTTGCAGCATTCTGTGTGATGGTTGTTGATGGTTTTACACAGCCACAGTAGCTGCTAGCAAGATTGTTGCAACATATATGTACATATATAATATATATACATACATATTTGTGTGTATATTCTACTTCCCCATGTATGTACTTATTCTCCTGCACACTATTAGGTGTATAAATGGCAACTAGTGATATCAATGCTTTTTGGGAAACTATAGCATTTAGAAAAGGTCAGGTCTAGCTGGATAACCTTAAAAAAAAGCCATTTTATCACTATAGGTTTTACTTTCACTATCGGGAAAGTAAGGGGTTACATTCAAGGATCTCTGCCATCTTTTTTTTCACTCTGGAAGACCATGTTTCCATGCTTCTATAAGAAATAACTAGGTGGACAACTGGCCAGCATGTTTGCCTGACCAGGATACAGATTGCCCCATTCCCACATAAACACTGAAAACGCCAAATCAAATATTTAAAAAAATAAATAAAACCAAGTCTAATCATAAACTACAGTAAGATATTTCTTTTACCCCAGAAGTGCACAAGAGTTCATCCAGCAGCCCAAGGGTAATAGGAAAGGGAGCCTCACCAAAAGCACCTGCACCAGTACAGGGTAACTAGATTCCTAACATGACCAGAGATGTCCAGAAACAGATGTAGTTTACAAAGCTCTGTATCTGGAGGCAGCAAGAGTAGAAAGGGCCCTTGAGATAACCAGGGTTATTCAGAAAGACCCCAGGTAGGGACTTTGGGAGTCCCAGGCATTGGCAATGGAAAGTGACCAGCAATTAGCACAATATTGTCTGCCACAATACTCAGATATGAACATTCCAGGTCCAGGAACTCTGAAATCTCTAACACTTTGTTAGAAATGTCATAAAAAGACATGAAGATCCAACACTCTGAACCCCAAAGATCAATACCCCCCCACACACACACAGAGGTAGAGGTCAGTGTAAGAACCTAGGTCAACAAACAAGGCCTATCACCCTGCCCTTACTCTGGTGCAAAGTCCCAATTCAAGAACTAAAGTTGGAGAGATGAGTAAATCAAAGAAAACACCAAGCAGTGTAAACAATTATTGCCAATCTTGTTGTTTATCCTTCATTCTTGCAGAGGACCCATGACATCATGCTGTTGGGGTCAAGGTACAGTGAAGTTATCCATAGCATTCAAAATTTCTCCATTTTCTGTAACCAGTGTTTCCACATATGGATGGTACATGCAGTACTGGCTGGTGAAGAGCCTCTGTTTTCTTGGTATTGATTGTCAGGCCAAGGTTTAGCACAAGTGGCAGAGAATCAATCCATACTTTTGCATCTTAGCCTCAGAGGCTGCACTAAGTGCATGATCATCTGTGAACAAAAAGTCACAAACCAAGTCTCCTTCCACTTCAGTGTTGGCTTATAGCCTTTTCAAGTTAAATAGTTTACCTTCAGTGCAGTAGCTGATGATACTGTTTGATACTTCTTTGAAGGCTTTTGACAACATTGCAGAAAATGTCATGCATGGGAGCAAGCATACAACCCTGCTTCACTTCACTGGTGACTGGGAAAGTGTGAGAGCATTTCCTTTATCCGGGACCTGTGCAAGCATGCCATCATGAAACTGCTATACAATACTGAAGAACTCCAGGCAACTAAATTTCACCATGAACTTTTACAACTGACAGCATCAAAGGAGCAGGTAGCTTTCAGAGACTTGGTGTACAGCGCCACATTTGCTCATCTAGACCAGAACACTCACAGACATCAGGACTGGTTTGATGAAAAGGATGAGGAAATTCAGAAGTTGACAAAAAAAAATGAGGACTCCCCATCAGCCTCTAAGAAAGTAGTATTTAACTCCATTGCAGATCTAGAGATCTCCAAAAGGAAGGAACTAGTGGGTGCGTTTTAGCCCCCTTTTCTCAGAACCAGGCAGGCTACATCACCTCCCCCAAAGTCCTAGTGAACCTCAGATTCAGAAATCTTTTTCCCTACCATCATCAGCTCAAGCTCCCTTCAGCTGTTGTTCCCCATCTCCCTTTGTTATGGATTCCACTACCAATTTACCATTTAACATGAATTGGATTTTTATAAAGGAATTTTTATTTCAAAGATATTGTAAGTACAAATGTACAAGCATTTGCATTTCCTCCAATACTTCTGGGGTATAATCTTTTCTTTGCCACCTTGGTATTGGGAAGAGTAAACCTAAAACTTAGCTCAGTTCCTATGTACATCAGTATGGACAGATGCAGCATGACTCTCAAGTAAGTCCTTCCACTGGTCTGGGGTCCCAAACTTTGCTCTTGAAGATCGTTCTTTACTTCTTAGGGCACTGATGCTGCACTGGCTGCAAAGCCATCCCAGATTCCAATGGCTCACTATCCTATGGTTGTAGACTCTGCTTCTTTGTATGTAGAAAGGAAAAAAAATGAAAAAGGCCAAAGACACATATGGTCTCATTGATAAAGAAGTCTCCAAGGCCTACCTCATAGTCTATTACCAAACAGTGCCATGAGCAAGAGAGTCATCAAGCTCCACTAGATGCAAATGAAGTAAAGAGGTAACTAAAGTTGACTCAAATCTTTCTGAAGAAGTCAAAAGTTTTGAGTACACAACCAATTTTTTAAAAAGTTTCCTCCTAATCACATGGTTAGGAGGAACTAATTATAGCCTATCCATGCACAATCAACAGTCATTCTAGGGCAAGACTTCTTTTATTCATCATCATGGAACCGTATCCCTATTTTCTTCCATGTGGAGATGTTTCATCAACCAAGCAAGATAATGGAGCCTGCATATATGCAATATTACTTCATACCAAGATTTAAGGGAGAAAAAAAGGATATTGCACAAGGACCTTCATGAATACCCTGAAGAAATGCAGCAAGAGATAAAAAAATGAAGGAAAGAATTAGAAGGAGGATAAATAGACTAGAAGAGGAAGTGGTAAACATTATCCAAGAAATGGACTCCCTGAAAACCAAAAGAGACTAAAATAGAAACAAGTGATTATACAAGATAGCAGAAATATTAGATTAAAATAAAAATAATGAAGAAAAGAAAATGTAAGACACCTGATATCAAAAATGACTGGCCTGGAAAAAAGTCAAAAGAGAGATAATTTAAGAACCACTGGATTCCCTGAAAATTTCAATTTTTAAAAAATGCATTCAAAACATTAAGAAATCATAAATGAAAACCACTCCAATCTATTAGAACTAAAGGACAAAATAAAGAGAAAGAATCCACTGATCATCTCCTGAAAGGCATCCCAAAAGAAAAAGTTCCAGGAATGTTACAGCCAAAATCCAGTGCTCCCATCTCAATGAAAAAAAAATACTGAAAGCGTTCAAAAAGGAGCAGCATAAGTATTAAGAAAGGACAGTCTGGATAACACAAGCTTCTGCTAATAAGTGAGAAGAGATTTTCAAATATGATATTCCAAAAAGCAAAATATAAAGGATTACAACCAAGAATAACTTACCTAGAAAAAATGAGTATAAACTTACAAGGCAAAAAAATGAATCTTTAATGTATTAAAGGGCCTTTAAGCTTTTCAAATAAAAATAAGAATCTTGAAGTATAAGCACAAAAGTCAGGAGAATGCCAGAAAGGTAAACTTATTTAAGCAATTGGAAGAAATTGTATGATGATATAGTAGGAACATTGTAATAAGTGAGGGAATCAGAAACTTGATATCTTTTTGAGACAATTGAAGTAAATAAATAGGAAAAATAAAGTCCTGGAACTGGAATGATTCTTGTCTGAAGGTTGGAGAGGGGAAAGCAGAAGGAACGGTAAAAGGAAGACAATAGTGTAGAAAGAAAGAAGTAAGGTCTGGAGGTTTACTGTTTTTCAAAATTAAGGTATATACAAATAGCATATAAACATGGAGAAGAGGATGAGATAAGTTTTCATCAGATGAACCTCAAATGGAAAAAGGAGGATTAGAAATACATCATACCCCAGGGGCGGAGCCAAGATGGTGGCTGGGAAGCAGTGACTGGCATGAGCTCCCCACCAAGTCCCTCCAAAAACCTATAAAACAATGGCTCTGAACCAATTCTAGAGCTGCAGAACCCACAAAGTGGCAGAGGGAAGCAGGGC
>JAQQSZ010006027.1:0-13712 GCA_028646595.1 Phalanger gymnotis | reverse complement strand
TTTCAGGTAGTCCAATAATTTTTAAATTCTTCCTCCTGGATCTATTTTCCAGGTCAGTGGTTTTTCCAATGACATATTTCACATTGTCTTCCACTTTTTCATTCCTTTGTTTCTGTTTTATAATATCTTGATTTCTTATAAAGTCACTAGCTTCCACTTGCTCCAATCTCATTTTTAAGGTGGTATTTTCTTCAGTGGTCTTTTGGACCTCCTTTTCCATTTGACTAATTCTGCCTTTCAAGGCATTCTTCTCCTCATTGGCTTTTTGGAGCTCTTTTGCCATTTGAGTTGGTCTATTTTTAAGGTGTTGTTTTCTTCAGTAATTTTTTGTGTCTCCTTTAGCAAGTCATTGGCTTGTTTTTCATGGTTTTTTGGCACCATTCTCATTTCTCTTCCCACTTTTTCCTCTACTTCTCTAACTCGGTTTTCCAAATCCTTTTTGAGCTCTTCCATGGCCTAAGACCAGTTCATGTTTTTCTTGGAGGCTTTTGATGTAGGCTCTTTGATTTTGTTGACATCTTCTGGCTGTATATTTTGGTCTTCTTTGTCAGCAAAGAAAGATTCCAAAGTCTGAGTCTGAATCTTTGTCTGTTTTCACTACCTGGCCATGTTTCCAGACAACTTACTTGACCCTTGATGTTTTTGTTGGGGTATGACTGATTGTAGAGTATAGAGTACTTTGTCCCAAGCTCGAGGGGCTGCACTGTTGTTTTCAGAGCTATTTCTACACAGCTAGCTCTGCCACACCAGTGCTCCTCCTCCCCCAAGAACTGCCAACGCAGACCAGACTCAGATCTTAAGCAGGCTTTGCACTCCTGCTCTGATCCACCACTTAATTCCTCCCACCAGGTGGGCCTGGGGCTGGAAGCAACTGAAGCTATAGTTCTGTAGCCGCACCCCCTCTGCTGTGGCCAAACCGTGAACTCCTTTCACTCTATCCCTCACAGCTTTTCCCACTAACATTCTCTGTTGTCTTTGGTGTTTGTGGGTGGAGAAGTCTGGTAACCACCACAGCTCACCGATTCAGGGCTCTAGGGCCTGTTCCACCCAGCTCCCAGTCTGGTTGGTCCAGGCACAGCCCACACTGGGCTCTGCTCCACTCCACTGCCATCTCTCTGTGCGATAGACCTTACCCAGTGACCATCCAGGCTGTCCTGGGCTGGAGCCCTGCTTCCTTCTGCTATTTTGTTGGTTCTGCAGTTTTACAATTTGTTCAGAGCCACTTTTTATCAGTGTTTGGAGGGTCCTGGAGTAGAGCCCTAGGCAAATCCCTGCTTTCCAGCTGCCACCTTGGCTCTGCCCTATTACTCCCATTTTACAGATAAGAATATGTATATACACAAATAGATAGATATAGATGTATGTATAACTATATGTTTGTGGAGAAAGAGAGAGAGAGAAAAAGAGAAAGAAAGAGAGAGAGAGGAGAGAGAGAGAGAGAGAATGAATTCAGAGACCTTCTCTCCCCAGCTACATAATCCAAACCATGAGTAAAAATTAAGGAAATTTCTAAGTTTCATTTTACAAAGAGGCTTTCTACATGTCAAGCTTAATTATTTCACTGTCTTTTCTCTTTCTACTTATATAGACACTCCACTAAAATCAGCATTTCCATATAAGAAATACCAAAACTAGCTTTCTCATAACTTTATAGCCAGTTATGGTGAAAAGATTTGGATGTGCATTTTATCCCTGCTGGGAGATTATATTGCAGAGCAGTGTGCCCATATTGTCATATTGTCATTAGGCACTAAAAGCATAATACCTTTGGACAGTGTGTATGGAGGGGGCAAGGAGAAATAGCCTGTTGTTGACCAGACAGGACCTTTTGGAGGCAGCAATTATAGGTTTCACGATCTGATTACATGGCAGGGTGAAATTCTACCTCCCAGTGTCCAGGTAAATTGAAAAAATAATTTAAAGGGAAAGTATGAAAAGAGGTCATTTTTATGTGCAAGGGGTTATTCTCCAATACAGGATCTAAGTAGGAAGTAGTAGGTAAAATATAAGATCAAAGGATTTAGAGTTGGAAGGAATCTCAGAGGCCCCAGTCCATACTCCTCATTTTACAGGTAAGAAAACTAAAACACAGAATTTCAAGTGACTTGCCCAAAGTCACACTGCAAATATCCAGGGAAAACTCATTCAAATATTTTCTAGGCAAGTGGCCTAGGCTCAGTAATTTATCACTCATTCTTTCATCTTATTGGACGATTGGTCCAAAAGAAGCATTTCCTTCCTTCTCTTCTCCCCTAAGCATCTAGGACCAACTGTCTATTTTGCTCTGACTTCTTGTTTCTCCTCTCTTTTCTACTGGCCTTTGCTGATTCAATGGTTTTATCTCTTCTTAGAGACGTTAGAAGCAAAATATACTGTGATAACTTTGGGGAGCTTGAGGTGGAGGAAAGAAAGGAGGAAGCTTTCCTTTCAAGACCTGGCCATGGGCCATTCTGTTTTCTTTCCTGTCTAGCTAAGGTCACCATATAATTCCTCCCGCTCTCTTTTCTTCTTCCTCCATAACTTTTATGGTATTCGGTAAATGTTAAAAGACCTAGAGGGAAGCCTCCAGTATACTGGACAGCTCCTCTCTAGAGAATTTATGGAAGGACATAGATAAGAAATGCGTGGGATAAAAAAGATGTGGATAGGTTGAAATCTGCATCAGCAGAGGAGATACCCACATTGATGAGATCGTGGTCTCACTGAAGTACTAAGGAATATATTTTGGGCTTCAAAATAATTAGGCCATGTCAATTCAGCCCTGTGTAGGCTAGAAGAAAGGCTACTCCATAATCAAATTCTATCTTCCTTGTTCAAATATATGTGTATTTGGATTTTTAAAGGGACGTGTTGAAGAATATATTCCCCATTTACAGGTGGCATTTTGGGATGGATTTACATGTTTGTATTAAGCTAGAGATTTCCTCGAAATACCACAAGCCTGTTAGTTTTATGTGATTTATAAATAAACTTTGTTCCTAAGAAATCCTCCTTATCTTGTTTTGAATTTCATTAATATTGCTTAACTGTCCAAATGCCACAACATCCCAAAGATTTGGGCACATTGAGTAGGAAGGGGGAGCCGAGGAATTCCGGTTCCCACCAATGTTAATTAGCCAGCTTACTAAATAGTGTAGGAAAGTAGGGGCATACTGGATTTGGGATTTGATGACCTGAGGTCAACTTCTAGCTCTGCTAATTACTATGAGTGTGATCTTGGTAAGTCCTTAACATTTCTGGGTCAGATTTTCGATACATGAAAAATGAAGGGTTTGGACTAGAACTTCTCTAAGGTCCTTTCCAACTCTAAATGGACCATCCCATGATCCTCTCTGGGTCCCAACTTCTCATCTATAAAATGAAGGAAGTGAACTTGGTGATCTTTAAGGTCCATTCAAGCTCATTCCTAAAACCCTCCATCTAGAAACTAGCTCTATGCCTTGCATATAGTGAGTCCTGTGAAAAAAATCAGTTGAGAGGCAGCATAGTATAACAGAGGGTTGATTTGTGGGATAGAGAAGACCTTGGTTAAAGTCCTATCTCTGATATTAACAAGTTATGTGACCACAGGCAAATCACTTAAGCTCTCAAAACAAGAAGTGACTAAGACGATACAATCCAGATAAGTGTCCAGTCTGTATCAGCAAAGTGAATAGGGCAGCTAGATGGTGCAGCAGATAGAATGCTGGATCTGGAATCAGGAAGACCTAAGTTCAAATCTGGTTTCAGACAGCTACAAGTTGTGTGACCTTGGGCAAGCAACCTCTGTCTGACTCAGTTTCCTCATCTGTAAAATGGTGATAATAGCAGCACCTACTCTTCAGGGTTGTCATGAGAATCAAATGATATAATTATAAAGCACTTAGCACAGTGCGTGGCACATAGTAAGTGTGTAGCAGTAAGGCAATAATCACAGTATCAATGATAATCGTGAATATGCCTATGTAGTTCTGTATTGCAAGGTATGAGAGACTCTCCACAAAGAAGTTAAAAGAAGTATAACTTTTATTCAAACACCAGAAAATCATATCCCACAACCAACCAAATGTTCAGCTCCCACAGCCAGTCAGCCCACTTTATCATAACAGCAAAGAACTTAAAACACCATATCACAACTTGGAGCCTCACCATCCCAAAACCTCTTAGATCCCCTGCTGGCATCTTCCCCAAAACAAACTCACAGTACAGCTAAGTCAGCCTGTTCAGTTCTAACAATCATGAGGGTGGCCATTAGCAGCCGTTAGCAGCCATAACTGCTCTCTCTCTCTCTCTCTCTCTCTCTCTCTCTCTCTCTCTCTCTCTCTCTCCCTCTCTCTCTCTCTCTCTCTCAGCATTTCTTGTGACATAACTTCCTTTTCCTGTCAGGAAGCTCCTCCCACCACATGTATCTTAGGCTTCCTGTGATGTAAGGAGGTCACACAGCCTATTAACGGGTGGGAAAGATCTTCAAATCTAAATTGCTACTATGAAGTGTTATATAAAATGTTAGTTATTATTATTTGCCACATTGAGAATTCCTTACATGGATAATCATAGATCTGGACCAAATGTCTATGTGTACATGTATTTGTATATACATATATATGTATAGACATATAAATAGAAATATATGTGCTTTGCAGCATGACATAGTAGATAGAAGGCCATGCTGGCACTTAACTCAAAATACATACATACATATATGTATGTATATGTATATGTACATGTATATGTATATACATACATATGCATATGCCCATACATGTATATGTATATTTGTTCCACACCCACACAAACATATTGATCAAATGAGTAGCTACAAAAGGTCACAAAAATATGCACCCATACCAACTGGAAAAAAATCTAAATGATCTCCTTTACCTCTCACATTGTTGGGTTTTGGTTTTGTTTTTGTTTTGTTTTTTTGTTTTGTTTTGTTTTGTTTTTGTTGGAGCTGATACTCTGAATACAGAAAGCCCTTTTCCAGTCCTTTCTTCAGATGATCAGATTTCTTAGACTTGCTCTCTGGAATGTTTATGTCAGCTGCTGCTCCAAATGTTTTAATCAACCAAATATTTGGGTTTTCTCCAGTGAAAGAAAGATGATTTGAATATCTGGCCAGAAGACCTAACCTATAATTAAGGAGAGTATCTTAATGCCTTTGATGTTCCTAAACTGATGCCTCACTCTAGGAAAACCTTTCAAAAGCAGCCAGTTGTGATACATAAATATAGCCAGGACAGATAACTCCTTCCAGTGGAATAAGCAGTAGAAGTCATTGTTGCTATTGGAAGAATAAATAGCTGCTTTCATAATCACTGGAGAAATCAACAGTGTTAGGTCATGACCCAAACAATCTACATGGGCAAATTCAAGAGAGAGGGTCTTGGTGCCAGTCTAGCCAGAAAGAAAAATTGGGTAGCCATTGTGAACTACATAATGGCTCTCAAATTTACTATTGAGACTAGGAGTTTGGCTTGACTATTCACACAAGAAAAGTTAAGTGGATGAATACATGAATGCCTATTGCTAAGACTATAATATGTATTGAATAGAAAACCAGATAAAGCTGGTCCATCAGTATATTATGTATATGTGTATGCATGTGTGGATAAATGTATACATATCTTGGATGGATTCTGGATGGATTAAGAAATGGGCCCAGAATTTACTAGAAAGAAGAGTGGGATTGTTTGCCTTTGGAAAATTGTCCAGTGCTTTTAAGAATCCCAAGATTTTCCCTGAAACAAAAACCTACTTTTTATTAACAATATTTTTTTTCAGTAAGAGGCAGGATGCCATGCGAACCAGTTGACCTTGGAGCCAAGGTAATTCGGGTTCAAATCTTACACCTATGCTAGTTGTAGGACCTTGGATAAATCACTTAATTTCTCAGTATTCCAGGGAACCTTCTAAGATCATAACACAAAACAGTTGCTAATCTTCCCTGGTAGAGGGAGTTTCTTTACAAGAATTCTCAAGAAATAATAAGTCTAGAGTGTGCACGCACACAGGTACATGCAGGCACACATACATGCAACACTTCTACCACTACTACATATATATATATATATATATATACATATATATATATATATACATATATATATATATATACACAAATTTTCCAAATTTCAGAAGTGTCATCTGCACTTGGGGGCTCCTCTCTTTAATTGGATGGCTCCTCCTAGAACCCCCTTTTAAAAAGAGTGCCCAGATCAGAGATCACATTTCCTTCCAGGTTTCTTTCACTTGTCTGAACTTTCCCATCATGCCTCACCCCATCTTCTGAATTTCCTTATAGGAACTATCTTCCTTATAAAATGTAAGCTCCTTGAGGGCATGGACTGTCTTTCAAGGGACCTTAGAAACTAACCATTCCATTTTACAGATGAAGAAAATGAGACCCAGAGAGAGGAATCAACTGGTCCAAGGTGATCCTTGTGGCTAGAACTATGCTTACAACCCAGGCTGGTCCAGGTATCTCATTCTCCTCTCTGGATGACCACGAATTTTTTCTACAAGTTCCCTAGACTGTGCCCCAAACACTGGACCTTTTTCTTTTTTGACTTTGTCTTCTGTTTAACTTATCTGCTCTGCATTCTTTTTCTATCATAAAACATGGGGACATGTCTTGCATAGAATATGGGGACATGTCTTCTACCTTGAGACTTCTATGATTCTATAATGCAATTGAGATCAAAATCATCATTACTATCTGGTTAGTTACACAATTTGAATATATTCTGAGGTAGCTAGGTGATGCAGTGGCTAGAGTAATGATTTTGGAGTCAAGAAGACCTGAATTTGAATCCTGTTTCAGAATATGCTAGCTCTGTTCCCTTAGCTGTAAAATGAGGATAATGATAATAACTACCTCATAGAGCTGTTATAGGGATCAAATGAGATTGTGTATGGTGCTTTTTAAACCTACAAATATATGAATTATAAGTATTATGCAAATAGTAGCTACTTTTTAAAAATTAAAACTTAAGGAATTGTAACCTTAGAGAAAATTCATTCTCACTACACCACAAATGGAAGAAAATTATTTTTTCTTGAAAATTACTTTTAGCTTCCATTTTGAAGTCAACATAAACTGAACCCCAAAGCCAGACTAACAATGCAAAGATCCTTAATTTACATTTAGAAAAAAAATATATTAAAATCTCCATACACATATGTATGTTCTTATTGGGTACAACTAAATAGCCTGATAACAGAAGGCTTGCAGAATGCTAGCAGTAGGGGAGTATTGTAAGTGGGAAATGTGACATTAGTCTGACTCTTTAATTACAAGCTGTTTGCACCATGGGTTCTGTATTGATGAATTTGTGTTTGTGTGGGTATTGGTTGATCCTAAAGTATATAAAGCTCCTGAACAGGCAAAACTGAACCAACTTCAGTATTCCTCCAAAACAAAGGTTAAGCATTTGGTCCTATTTTCAGCATTTTCCATTAGGGAGGCAGCATAGACTGATGGAAAGCCTCTATTGGACTGGGAGACAGATCACCATGGAAGACCTCATTCTCTCCCTTCCAAGCTATGTGACCTTGAGAAAATCACTTAAATTCTTTTTATCTAATTTCCTTCCTAGGAAAGTAGAGGGTAAAAATGTCTGTTCTATCTACCTCATAGGATAATTATGTTAATCAAATGGTGTAACTTGCACAAAATACTTCGAAAACCTTATGGCCTTATATACGTGCAAGTATTATTATAAGTGCCTGGCACACAGTAGGTGCTTAATAAAAGTGCTGTGATTTGTTATGCCTTTTGAACCTTACAAGATAAATGGCCTCTGGACTGATTCTGAAGTCAAGATTATCTGGTTCATGTGTTAGCTGGTAAATGTTTAATATCTGATATTATAGGAAAAAGGAAAATGTATGAAGGACATAATTATCAGTTTAATTGGCATTATTAATATTTTCATCATCACTTTCTTAAATGTATATAATCAAGCCCTGATTTGTAGCACTATTGATTTCCAAGGTGTAAATGCTCATGCTGAAAATTTAACAATTAGCTCCTACTGAGTCAGTATGATCCAGCTCCAGACCACCAATAATCTGGTTCCAAGTCCTATCTTGGACACATATTGGGTATGTAACAATAAAGTCTACTTATTTACCTCTCCTGAATTGCTGTTTGTCATTGAAGGATGGAGTTTCTACACTGGGAATTCCTTACACAAATGAAATCAAAAGTCCAGGCGACCCTACCCCAGCTACGTTCTCTCCAAAAACAAAACAAAAGAAAATAACTTTGGAAAAATAGATGAATGGCTCCTCCACACATTTCCTTGTCTATTTGTGAGAGCATTGAGTTTGTCTCTACCTCTAGCTACATTGTTCCTTCAAGGCTATGCTCCCTTCTTATACAGAAATGACCATTCTGTCTCTAATCTTATCTTCTTTCTTCCCCAAGTACTGTATATTCAAAAGGTATTCCCCATCATGTTGATTCACCAAGGCTTTCAGTTGGGTAAAAATCCTCTTTAGATGAGGGGCTTGGATTCTGTAACTTCACAGCTGCTACCCGATCTTTTCCAAAACGATTAAAAAGAAAGGAAAACCAAAAAATATTTGTAAAAATCAAATTAAAGTACAGAGCTGATGGAGTTGCAGCTCCATGAGTCCATTTGGGCTGCCTGCCAAGAGTATTTTTAATATAATAATCACTCATCCATAGACCCATAATAATTGATATTTGCAATTCGATAATGCTTCTTAACAATTTTTTATTTGTTTCCAATCTCCCAGTTTTTCTCCTTCGCCCTTCCACCTGGCAAGCCCGTGTCAGCATATTCATGGTTCTTAATGACCCTCTCAGCAATTACTGATCAAAGTCAAATTTTAATTATGATTCTAATTTTGGAAATTTGGCCCCTTTTAAACTGAACTTCTAGAAGGGAGTCAGATCTAAACTTGGAACAGCTCACAAGAAATACATCAAGTTTTAGGGCTGCTTAATTGGAAGTTTGATGAGTTTTCTATTCCACACTTCTTAACAATGTGTGCTGAACCAGGTGACTACACCTGCAGAATGCAAAATGTATTATAAGAGTTGATCAATCTGGTTTAGGAAGAGAGGTCTAGCCATTTGGAAAAGGCTGGGGCCAAAGTTCTGTGGGGGAAGAACTTAGTTCCAAGCATTTGGAATATCAGCGTTTATTCATATATGTGCTGCCTTTCAAGACTTCAATACTTGTACTTTCTTTGCCTTTTATTTTAGATTCCAAAAATGACATTTTAGAATCCAACAGTTTGGCCTGGACACATCTTTTGATTTCTCAACTTCTGGCCTTTGAACAATTCTCCTGACAAGTGTGTAAGGCCAATCTGTAAGTGAAAGATCTTTCCCGCCCATTGAATAGGCCTCAGTGGGGCCAACAAAGGAAGGCCTGATTATAGGCAGGCCCACACCCTTTCACTAACAACGTATGAGGTCCTAGGCCCCACCCCTTTTTGATAAGTAGGCTCTGAGCATTCAGGCCCTGAACAGGGCATAAGAGTTCTGACATTGGAGTTTTGCCTTTGGGGGCACACTCATTGAAAGAGTGTTGGTGACAAGACTCTGGGTAAGCTGTTGAAGCAGCACCCCGCCCAGCTTTGAAAACCCAGATGTTGGTGTTTCTCTGGTAACTATGTATTGAGATTTGGTTAGACAGAAATGTTGGTCTGTTTATATTGTCTCTGTTCGTAATTTCTGTTTGTATTTGCTCTGAAGTTCAGGGTGCTGGCTTTTCCTCTTGAACTAAGTGAATGGTATATGTATGTTTAATTAAAGTGAGATTGTTAACCTCTTAAAGTTGCTTTCTCTAGAAAAGCAGATGAAAGAACCTGTGCAGGCAACCCCTGCTCTTGTTATTGGCCTTACACAGCCACAGTAGCTACTAGCAAAATGTTGTTACAAAAGGTGGGATGTGCTGGAACCAGGTCAAAACAGCTCACGAGAATGAATTGTCAAATTTTCAGGGTGAGCATTTATACCTCAGAAATCAGCACACATTATAAATCAGAATTTGATCTATTGTTTACTCATTATCTAGAAGAATATGGAGAAAACATTAATAGTACAGATCAAACTTAAAAGTATGTCATTGGTATTTTTTTGGGGGGGAGAGCCAGTTGTTACACATTTACTAGCACACTCTCTATTTTCCCCCATTCTTCTAAGTGGAAACAAAATCCTAACTCCTCTGTGACCTCTTTCCTGATCCACCATCCACAAGTAACCAAGAAAAGACCAGAAGTGTTTCATTGAAGGTAGTAATTTGAGTTTTCTTCCCTACTAGAAAATAAGCTCCAGATGAGCAAATACCATGCTTTACTCTTCTTTGTGTTCCTCAGTATCTCACATAATAAATATTCCACAAATATTTGTTAAAGGATAGAATTGTTCTTCAGGACCATTCAAATGATGCTATAAATAGAAAAACACTTCTCTTATGATGAAGAGAAAGTAAATTAGCCTTAAAGTATCCCTGTTTCTCATCCCTTTTCTTGAAGACTCAGTGGTTCAAAAGGATAGAAATATGATCTGCCTAATGTCACAAATTCTCGATTAGAATGGAAATATTTAGCCAATCCACTAGTCGTATCTCATGGAAATATGTGAGTTGGTGATAAAATACATCTACTCTGGGGTAACTAGGTAGCACAATGGATAGTGCGCTGGGCCTGAAGTCAGAAAGACTAATCTTCCTGTCTTCAAACCCACCCTCAGATACTTACTAGCTGTGTGACCCCAGGTAAGTAACTTAACACTTTTTGCTCCAGTTTCGTCATCTGTAAAATTGAGCTGAAGAAGTATCTTTCCTAATAAAAGACCATATTAGGTCACAAAGGGTCAGAGACGACTGAAAATGACTAAACAACAACTTTGATCTAGTTCCTGAGGATTTTAGGAATATGGAACAAAAATAAACCAACTTAGAAGCCACTATCTCTTGGAATTGTGTCCAGCCATCCCTCTGTAATGTCCACAGATCAATCTGTGGTTCCAAGTTTGTCTCCACTGATCTGTACAGTCACTAAGGCTCCTGGGTAAAACATGTCACTTGTTTGCTATTGCTATTGTTCTATACATAGCTACCACCCTAAACTCATCTCAGGTTTAGTGCCTCATTAGATTGAATGACAGGAACAAAAAAGGAAGTAATCCAGTACAGTTTCTCCATTACAAGTTTGTGTTGGTGGACGGTAAGTAGAACGTGACAAAATCCATTCTTCAATGAATCTTTTGAGGATGGAGCTATTACTGCAAGAGATCTTCTGGATGGATGGCACACAAGGCAACTGCAAGCAGAAAATAACCAGGTGTTCCCATGCATCATTGATTTCAGCTAACCAGATGGGCATTTCCTTCATGTGAAACTGGTGATTATTTTAGACTCAAAATGTGCTTAAGTTTAAAACCATTCTATTCAGGAAAAGGGCCATCCCTTTGGCCCTTAAATGGTATGTGTGTATGTATGGGGGGGGGGGGTGTCATTTATTTTTCTCTAAGGAAATTATATTAAAAATAACTTCTGCTGAATTTTAGTACTGCATTGACAACTCCATCAACTGCGTTGTGTTTTATGAAATATGGTATCTTCTGGATGGATTACTTCTAGGACTTAGAGGAGCTAAAGAAAGAAAGTGATTAAGATTTTTCCTAGAGAGGAAATGGGGAAGGCTGAACTATAGGGATCTTTCTAAATCTACTATCAACTAGAGGGTTGATTCTTCCTTGGAATATTATTATTCCAGTGCTACAAACTCCAATGGATCTGTGGTCTCATCATTGTAGGCCATCCCTCCAATGACATAGATCCCTCCATGCCTACACAACTTTGTATCTTTTCCCATGGGCCCATCTCAGGGGATCCACTGAATGTGATGTCGGCTTTCTTGCATTCTCCTGAATTTGATACCAATGGAGCACAGACCCTATTTATACCTCACACTTGCCATGTAAACATCCCATTTTCCCCCAATCATATAATACTTTGATGACATTTTATACCTAGCTTCTTTTGAATGATTTTTTTGTTGGTAACATACCCTGCTCATGCCCACATTGCAGAAGCACTAATGGGTCCTAGAGATGGCACTGCCCTTGGAATTGGCCTGTTTCACTCTTCTTAAGTGAGACAAAGCTTTATTCCTCTTTGCCTTTTATTTTTGTGGCATCTGTTAAGCATCTTTACAACCAATATGGTCAACTGGTAGGACCAAAACCTAGAAGCACGAGAGGGGCATTTCAGCTGAAAAGAAGCATCCTCTCTCACAGCATCTTTATTGTTCGTGAGCTGTTAGGGTATTGTTTCAGAACAAAGACAGTCACTCTACCCAGACACTGTACTGTCTTAGGTGGATCCAAGTTATCCTGAGTCAGTGAATACCAGCTTAGATTTAACTACTGTAGCAATTGGAGACATCAGCCTACTTACGCTGGATCCAAAGTAGTTTTGCTTTGCTCTCAGTATCTCTGAGTATATCCTTGCACCTGTGTTTTGGGTTGAATTTAAAAGAAATTACCTCCATGCACAGAGGCATGAGATAAGATTTTATTTAACCAAAAGATGACCTTCCCTGTATATGCCCAAAGAGTACTTTACCACTGTGATTTGTATATTCCACAAGATTATGGATCTCAAACACTAGATTTATAGCCCAAGCAGCCAGTCCTTACTATGAAATGCTTATTATGTGCATGGAGCTATAATAGGAGAAACAAAAGACTTAAGACATGGTTCCTCACACTAAAAAATTTACATTCTAGTTAAGTAGATTTATATGTACATACACACATACACATACATATATACACACAGTGGGTTCATCTACCTCTAATGCTTATTACCTATGTGACCTTGAGCAAGTTACTTAACTTTGACAGGTCTCAGTTTTCTCATGTGTAAAATGACTGAGTTGGAGTAGATCATACTTGAGGTCTTTTCAAATATTAATCTATATTCCCATGAACCATGGAAAATAACTAATGATATTCAGCTTTAAACAACTATCAATTGATTGGAATAGAAAATCATTGTTATAGGCTTTCAGAAGAGAGAAAGTTGATGACTCCCAATGGGTATTCAGAACTTTATTGTGTATATAGAACCAAAAGTTGGCCATGAAAAAATATTTATTAAGGAACTGTTTTGTATCAGGCTCTGAATGCTTTACAAATATTATTTCATTCAATCCTTGCAACAACCCTGTGAGGTTGGTGTTATTATCCCCATTTCACATGTGAGGAAACCAAGCAGAGATTAGGTAATTTGCCCAGGGTCACATAGCTATTAAGTATCTGATGCTAGATTTGAATTCAGTTCTTCCTGACTCCAGGCCCAGCAGTCTTGCCACTGCATTAACTAGCTGACACTAGAAGTATGAATAGGATTCGAATAGTTGGAGGGGAAGGAGTAGTGAGAAAAGTAAACAAATAGTAAGAGAAAAATACAGTTGATATTCATATAGTATCAATGAATTTTACACAGCAGGAAGCTTCCTAGAAGGCCGAATTTATGATCTCAAATATAATCATGTATATATTTGAATGGTCCGAAATCGCAAGGTATGAGAGATTCTCTAAGGAGAAAACAACAAGAAATTTATTCAGGCCCCACCGCAGCAGAACCGTGAACCAGCCTCCCCATTCTAACATCTTGACAAAAAAGACTCCAGGCCCAGAAAGCCCATCTCACAAGAGCAACCAGGAGGCCACAGAAAAACAA
>JAQQSZ010006026.1:0-13712 GCA_028646595.1 Phalanger gymnotis | reverse complement strand
CTTCTTTGTCACCAAAGAAAGATTGCAAAGTCTGAGACTGAATCTGGGTGTGTTTTCACCGCCTGGCCATGTTCCCAGCCAACTTACTTGACCTTTGAGTTTTTCAGCGGGGTATGACTGCTTGTAGACTAAAGAGTTCTATGTTCCACACTTTACTAGGCATATTCATTAAGAAAGGCAAAGATACAAAGTCTCTTTTGAACTAAAATATTTATAGATGTACTTTTTGTGGTAGCAAAAAAACTGGAAACAAAGTAGATGTCCCTCAGAGAGAATGGCTAAAAAACATATGGCACATGAATGTAATGGAATATTACTATACTATAAGAATTGGGGATGAAGAATTCAGAGAAGCATTGGAAGACATATAAACTGATGGAAAGCAGAACTAGAAAAAACAATATGCAAGCTTACTATTACAGCATAAATGGTGAGAACAAAAAGAAATTAAACTGAATTCTGTATAACTGTAATAACCAAGCATGTCCCCAAAGAAAAAAGGAGAAAATTTAACTACCTTATTTCCTGGCAGAAATAGAGAACTATGGGAATGTACCTTTGTGTAGTTTAACAGATTCGCTTGATATGTGTTGGCTAGTTTTACTGAACTTACGTTCTGTCTGTCTGTCTCTCTCTCCATTCATTTATTCATTTACTTTTGTTGTAATAAATGGCTTGCTAAGTAGAGGACCTGGGCAGAATATATTTTGAAACAAAATGTCATAAAAACAAAAAGCATCAAGAAAAGTTTTAAAAGTTAATCAAATTTTTAAAAGAAATTACTTAACATGAAGAGACCAGGATTCCAGTTTAAAACTCATTATATGTTAATGTTAATATGTAATAAGGAAAAAACAAACAAAAAATAGACTTCATCAATAGAAATGCAATATCCTGAGCAAGGACTGTAATAGTCCAACTATATCCTTCCTCGTATAGGCCAATTTTGGAGTATGATATTTGGTTCTGAAGCCTCACATTCGGATAAATTCTGGAATATTAGAATTCTGTTGTAGCTTCTCCTTTCTGTCCAGAATTCTAGAGAGACAGGAAAAAGTCTGGAAGAAGGTAACCAGGGTGGTAAGTGAACTCAGAATCTTATCATGTAAATATCAATAGAAAGAAGCTATAACAGGGAACATTGAATAGGGCTTCAAATACTCAAAGGGCTGTCAAATGGGATGAAGACTAGATTTGTTCTGTTTACATGGAGGCATTCAAATTTAGAATGTGCCATTTGAATAGGTAGTGTACACCCTATCTTTGGAGCCATTCAAGAGGATCCTTGATGACCCCATAGGGGGATGATGTTGTTTTTTGCTTTCAATCCTTGTTCAAACTCTGATAGCTATATTGACTTCCATATGACAAAATGGCTTGCACTTTGATTGCCCTCTATTTGCTGTCTTTTCATCTTGTACTCTCTCCTGAACTGTCGTGAGAACTCCTTCAGCTTATGCTCTGTTTGCAGCTTGAATTCTTTCCACCAGTAATTTTAGCCACTCAGCCAGCCCCTGTACAGCAAGCAGTTACTTTTATCTGCCACAAACCCAGCTGTTTGAAAGACACCTGCTGAAGCCATAGTGGCTGACTCAGATCGCCCCTCCCTCCCACCTCCAACTTTAGCAGGTGTGCTAGGACAAAGGTAAAACCATGAAATGAGCTGAGAGGTCAGGACAAGAACCAAGAGTAAACCAGAAGAGCTTTTGGCCAGGTGGCAGTTTTTGCAGCACTTGGTGCACTCTCTGACATAATGTCTCTTTTACAGCAGATTGATGAAGATGGGCCTCAACCTGACTCCTTTTTATTTTTTATAATGGGGTAATTCAGCCTGCCAGTGGAATCTACACAGTCTTCCTAGAATATTTGAGTTGGAAGAGACTTCAGAGGTCACCTAGTATACCTCTGTCATTTTACAGATAATGAAACTGAGGCCAAGAGATATGAGTTGTCTAAGGTCGGTTATTCCCAATTATTTTACTGAAACAGTCCCTATATTGGAAATTCTTTTATTGTTGTTGAGTCACTTTTTAGTCACCTCCAACTCTTTGTGGCCCCATTTGGAGTCTTCTTGGAAAATATACTGCAATGGTTTGTCATTTACTTTTCCAGCTCATTTTACAAATGAGGAAACTGAGGCAAACAGGGTTAAGTGACCTACCCAGGGTAACAGAGCTAACAAGTGTCTGAGGCCATATTTGGACTCAGGAAGATGAGTTTTCCTGACTCCAGGCCCGGCTCTCTATCCATTGCACCACTAGCTGTCGTGGAAATTATTTTACCTGGGGTAAAAACATACTGGAATGCGTCACAAAAGGAGTAGGCTGAGAGGGAGAGGCAGCACAAAATAAAGTTCAATGGGTGTATAGTAACGATGGGACAGGTGCCAGTCTGTGTACCCACAAGTGTCATAGATGAGATGAACTCTGGGACACAGGTGTGATGGGGAAGGGATGCTGAGGGAGATGACCAAAGGGCAGAGAGAGACCAAGAGGGACAGTGGTTTGTAAGGCAGACAGAAGTTTTGGAACAACCTCCAGATGTTAATGCCTCAAGTCAAAGTCCAGGTTGACCTTTCTAGTATTCTCTGTTTTAGGCTAAACCATGCTGCCTTAGTTGGGAGGAGCAGTTTCATAGGGTACTCAAATTCCTCTTCCCCAAACACATAGAATATCTTCATTTGATATATAATTGTACTGAACAACAGTAGCAGCAATATCAAAAATGTGCAAAGTCCTCTATTTTATTAGTGCTTTCTGAAAGTCTAGGAGAAGTGCTTTCCTCATAGAAGATTCAGGAATGGTATATAGCAAAAGAAACAGCCATGTTACTAGATGTGCTAAAGTATTTTAAATACAGATGTTAGTGGTAACCTGGTTTTTAAATGGACAAGAATATATACTTAAACATTCTCATTTACACTTTTTTTTTTCTTTCTCGATTACTTGAAAGAAAAATTAGCACCAGTAGGTAATTACGATGGATCCAAGCAAGTGATTGGCTATGTCTCATATAATGTTATTGTTCCTGGTGGACACTTAAAATTTAATTAAAGCGTGCAGTTTTTCTGCAACTTAGAAAGCAAACCTGACATGCCATAATTCAGGTGTAAGCACTCTCCTGGAGAACATCAACAAAAGGTGAGGCTTAAAGAAAGGTCTTGCTTAAGGGACTTGTAAAGATGTACATGTTCAAGATATGTGATTCAGTACTTCTCTCAATTCAGGAAGAGCTTCTGGAGTCTTGACACTTTCCTTGCCAAAACTTTGTCTTTAGGGTAATTCTAGATATCATTGAAGACTACAAGTTAATATGAGCATATAAACCAGAGCCATGTGGTTACAAAAAAGTGTTGCTTGGTATGAGTCATTGAAAGAATATTGAACTTAGAATCTGGAAGACTTGGGTATAAATCCTTAATCAGACGCTTACTGGTTCTGTGACACTAGTCAAAACTCTCTGAGCCTCAGTTTCTTTAACTGTAACATAAGTAGGTTTAGATGGCCTCATAGGACCAGACATACAGACATACAGCTCTAAAGCCACCTACAGTACAGTAATATTACATCCCCTCACCACCATACAAAAAAACGCACAGGTAGAACATTGATGTCAAAAAGTTGGGCCTTTGTTTCAGGGAGAAATTCAGGGTCATTAAAGGATCTCTACAAATTTCCTAAAATCTACTTAGCAAAAATCTGACTCCTGGAAGTCATTTTGTCCCTATTAAATGTGATCCATAAAAAAAAAAGCTTTAGAACTCAGTTGACTCTTGGGGAGAAAGTCAAAGGGACCATATAGGGGGCAAAAGAAATAGATCTTTGTCTTTTTTTCAACTGCAATCCTTGTTTAAGAATGACAGTTAGAGAATTTGTTCCAGATGAATGATATTTTCTGGCATTTTTATTCACCATGAACTTTTTATTTTTTTGTAGCAAAATAAGTTGTCTCCATGTTTCAATGAAGTTCTCAGATAATCAGTACAAATTATAAATTGTACTGAGAGCATTGTCACTTCAAGAGAGCTGCCTTCTTTAGATTGATAACAGCAGCCAGATGGAAAATTATAGCTGATATCAGCGAGCCACCAAGAAGGAGACATAGTCAGCAGACCGGTTATTGGAGCACTCAAGAAAGTAATACTGAAGCCATAATAAGAGTTCTGAGTGGCAATTTGAATATTGAATTGGTCCTGGAGGATATATGAGAACAGTGGGAAGTATTGACAAAGCTGTTTACTAAGGGTGATGACAGGATTTTTCAGGTGACCCCATAGCTTTACTCCCTTGAAAGCCCCTACATGGCTGATCACAGGCTTTAGTAATCTTCGGGTAAAGGTATGAATATATATATATATATATACACATATACACATATATGTACATATATATATGTGTGTGTGTGTACATATACATTCATATAGACATATACATAAATATATCCACATCCATATCTATCTATCTCCATCTATTGATCTATTTATCTATAATATTCAGAACATAAGGGGAGTGTGACATAATGGATAGAGAACCAGCCTGGATCTGGGAATACCAAGGCCCAAATCAAGGGTATGTCTATTGTTAAGTCAAGAGCCTATTAACTAAATTTTAAATATGAGCATTTATGCCTCAGAAATTGATAAACTATACATCAACTTGATTTATTGCTTTGTTGTTCATCTGGACTTTAAGAAGGTGGTAGAGAAAATATTAATGCTGTAGATTAAACTGAAAAGTATGTTATATGTACATTTGTGGTTTTTTTTTGTTTGTTTTTTCTTCCCGGAGACCTGTTTGTTAAATGTTACGAGCACACTACTGGCTAATGTCCTCCTATGACATAATACTCTTTGTGTGATTCAGTTGATTGACATAGCAACTCAATCTCTTAATGCCACTAGGAAACTCTCCGAGACTATACATTGCCATGAAAATGTGCAATCTAGAGGGAACTTCCTCACTTGTGAATTCTGTAATACTAATCTATGTGAAAACAGAGGCCAAGTCCCTAGCCTTAAAAATTATCCTAAACATACGATGATAATTATTTAATACCTATCAGGTTCACAGGTGATGAGAGACAGACAGAAAAAACACACAGCCATCTGTGCTCCACCAATTACCAGAAGAGTTATTATTTATACACAGAGATGATGGAGGGCCTCCAGAAAAGATAGACTTTCCCATTGTTCTATTATTCAACAGAGTAGTGCAGAGTCCGTTGCAGATTGTTGCTCCAACATGACCAGTCAAAAAGGAAAATAAGAAGGTTCTAGAGAAAACAAAACTCTATTAGTCCTGGTTGCACATTGGTGCTTGCTATTTCCAGTCTAACCAAGTCATATTCTTTTAGACCCTTATCTACAAACCAGCTCTCCAGCTCCTGTTGCCAAGCATAACACAAGGCAGAGATGTCTTAGAAGCTCTTCTGAAGGAAGCCACTTAGATATTTGAGGTGACCCAAAAACATTTATACGCTGGAAGTCACCTCTCTCAACCTAGCCCCTCCTGTTACTTGGTTACAGCAAGTTCAAGACAAAGTTTCCTTCCATAGCCATGTGTGTTGGCAATCAAAATGGGCTCTCAGCACTTAGTTCAACCAAGTGCTCTTGAAGAGTTTGGCCTTTATTTCCTTAATTAAATCAGGACTCCTTGATGACCTCCTTGCCTCAAAGGAAAGCCTTGTTTACATGGGTTTGAGTGGCATGTTTGTGACATCAGAGGCTTTTAGACCATGTGGGTTTAAGTTGCCTCTTTGTGTCGATTTTAGGTCACATGGGTGAGTCGCATATGTGACTCACCCTTGACCCTGAAAAAGATATAAAACCAGGGGTTGGCTTTCTCTTGGAAGCTCTGGAGCTCTGACCCACAAGCAGTGGTGGTGAGTGTGACTCTGGGCTACGCCTTGTTATGAGCTCCCTGACTGAACTCAGATGTTGGTAACTATGGATTGTATTTGGGCTGTCTGTCGATATTTGTAATTTGTTTGTATTTGCTCTGAAGTTCAGGGTGCTAGCTTTTCCCCCTGAACTAAGTGAATGGTATTTGTATGCTGAATTAAAGTAAGCTTGTTAACCCCTTAACGTTGCTTTCCTTAGTAAAGCAGATCAAAAGAACCTGGTCTTTTGCAGTGTTCTGATAGCTGGTTGTTGTTGATTTTACACCCCCCACTGCAGCTGCTAGCTGGATTGTTGAAACATAAGGATAGGACATTACTCCTTAAATAAAGGGACATGTGGTCTACCAAAGGATTTCCTCCACATACAAAGGATGTTTTACTCTACATTTTTCCACAAGCAGCCCCAAATCCTTTGTCATACTGCAAGTGGCCTGAGGGGAAAGTGCCCCAAGGGCCACAGGTTGTGTAGGCCTTCCTTAAATGCTTGAATCTTTTAGGGATTCCTGTCTTGATTGGAACTAGGTGGGTTATTCTGCCTTTCTTTCTTCATTTAAACAACTAGAAGGTGGCAATTTCCAATGATTCCAATACAATTTTAGATCTTAAAGCATTTAAAGGGCTGTCACATGAAAGAGAAATTACATCCTCTGGTTTTGCCCCCATAGGCAAATTAGAAGTTAACTAGAATAAGTAAGAACATGCAGACATGTATGCATGCATGCATGTATGCATGAATGAATGAAAATGTCTTTAGTTCTTACTATGTGCAAAGCGTTACAATAACTCTTGGGGGGATACTAATGAAAATGACACAGATCTTTTCTCAAGGAGGGTTACACTGTAATTTGGAAAGACAACACACACAAGAGAGTTCAGCTGCTGGGTAGATGGAAAGGCCAGTGGTACTTGGGGCATAACGGAAGGGAATATGGTCAGGCCAAATGGTCTAGGGTTGTATTGAAGGGCATATGACAGTGATTTACACTTTGGAGGGTAAAGTGACAAAGTGTGTGGAAAGGCTGTGAGCTTATCCCTTAGAAAGTCCTAGGTTCAAATTCCTCCTTTCCCAGTTATTAACAATATAAGTCACTTAATGTATCTGAGCTTCAATTTTATCATCTGTAAAATGGGGATAATGGTTCCTGTAGTACCTATATATAGGACTCTTGGAAGGTTCACATGATATATGTAAAACACTTTTTAATTTTAAAGGACTTTATAAAAGTCATATGCTTATATAATTTTTGTCATCACTATTATTATATTACAGAGATTACATAAGTATTCCAGTTGGGCAGGATCATATAAAACTTGAAATAGAGATGCGATAAGTCTGGAAGAGGTAATGTGGTGAAGTACTATGGACGGCTTTGAATCGTAAGGACTACAAACTTGACTCCTTAAGCAAGAGGGAGTCACTGCTGGGTTTTCAGTAGACAAGTAGCTTGGCTAGACTTACATATAAGGATGTTGAGTAAAGCAGCACTATGAAGGAGCAGATGGTATAAGGGGAAAAGCCAGTTTGGAGGCTGTTGCAGTTGTTCAGGTGGATGGTAATGAAGGCCATGGCAGGGCCTTGGTAATAGAAAAGAGGGGTCAGATGGGGGCAATTTCCTGAGAGTAGAATTTACAGGGTCTGCTCAATGACTAAATATGAGAGGGGAATCAAAAAGAAGTCAAAAAAAAGACCAAGGTTTTGAACTTGGGAGATTCAGTTCAAGCTCAGAATAAATGAAAGAATGGATGACTTTTTTTCTTTTCTCAGAAGCCAAAATCTCTTTTAAGGTAGGTTCTAAAACTGTTCACTGAAAATAATGCCTATCACTAAACATTACTGAAGATGAAACTAAATTAGCTGGGTTTGGTTAACTTGAAGGTGGTACATTAATTAATACATAACTGCCATAGTAAATTGGTAGTTCTTTGGGGTCAGGGACCATATATAATGGAATCCTTTTATCTAGTAATACAACTCAGTCCAGTTCAGTAAAAATGAGCACATTCTGTGGGTGTTGGTGACAACAAACACTTATTCATCCCCTGATATGTACAAAGTGTGAGGGATTCAGAAACCAAATATAAAATAGTACCTGCCTTCAAGGAGCTTATATTCCATCGAGGAGACACAATAGTCAAGCTGGTAAGTGTAATTTGAGGATGCTGAAATCACTACTGACTAGGAGAATTCTCAGAGGGTATATGAACAGGTCTTAGGAGGGAACTAGAGATTTTAAGATGTAAGAGTAATTAAGGAGTGCACCCCAGGCATGAGCAAAAAATTGTGTGTAAAATCTTGAGGGGTAGTAGTAGAAATGATGAATTTGGGGAACATAAAATAGATTGGTTTTGTTGGAACATAGAATGTGTGAAGGGGAAGGAAGGAAAGTGTAGTAGAGGTAGATTGTTAAGGGCTTTAAATGTTAAGCTACTGATATATAAATATAGACGTCTACATATCTACATCTGTAGATGTATATCTATATATATAGATACATAAATCTCTCTCTCTCTCTCTCTCTCTCTCTCTCTCTCTCTCTCTCTCTCTCCCTCTCTCCCTCTCTCTCTCTCTATCTGTCCCTCTTTCCCTCTCTCACTCTCTACCTCTACCTCTCTCTCTATGTGTGTATCACAGAGTTAAGAAGTTCTCTGAGATTGAGAAACTGGGTAATGGGAAGAATAGTGGCATCCTTAATAGAAACGTAGAAGGAAGTTTGGAGGAGAGTGGGCTTACAGAGAAATGATATTGAGATTACGTTTGGATTTTCTGAGCTTCAATTTCTATCCTGATGAAAATATATAATAGGTAGTAGTTGATGCAGAAACAGAATTTAGGACTGGGGCTAGATAAATGATAAATGAACTCAAGGTAGCTTGACTCTCCCCACTGAAGTTTGCCTTATAGAATCTTCCCTTCATCCATTCAGTCATAGTTTAAACATTTAGTTCAGTGGATTGAGCATAGGGCATGAAGTCAGGAAGACCTGAGTTCAAATCTTCCCTCAGAGGCTTACTGTGCCTGTGGGCAAAATATTTAAACTTCCCGTGTCTCAGTTTCTTTGTCTATAGAATGGGCATATTCATAGCACTATCACTACAACTACTGCTAACTACTACCACCATCATTACTACTGCTGTTGTTGCTAATGTTGCTGCTACTGCTACCATTACAACTACCACCACCACCAGTAGCACTACCACTTCACTATTACTAACCACTGCTACTCACTGCCACAGCTGCTACTGCTGACCTTGCTCTTACTGCTGTTACTTTTTCTTCTTCTTTTTCTGCTGCTGCTATTGCTGTTGCTTCTGCTGCTTCTACTTCTACTGCTGCTGCTTCAACTACTGCTTTTCCTTCTTCTGCTACTGCTGATGTTTCTGCTACTACTATTATTACTACTACAACTGTTGCTACTTCAACTACTGCTGCTTATCTTGCTATTACTGCTGCTATTGCTGCTTCTTTTTTAATATTCTATTTTTTATTTAATATTTTACTTTTCAACACTGATTTCCACAAGATTTTGAATTTCGAATTTTCTCCCCATTTCTACCCTCTCCCCCATTCCAAGATGGCATATATTCTGATTGCCTCATTCCCCAGTCAGCCCTCCCCTATTTCACCCCACTCCTGGCCATCCCCTTTCCCCTCACTTTCTTGTACAGCAGGATAGATTTCTATGCCCCATTCCCTATATATCTTGCTTCCCAGCGGCATGCAAAAAAACAACTTTTTAAAAATTTTTTAAACATTTGCTTTTAAAACTTCGAGTTCCAAATTCTCTCCACTCTTCCCTTCCCACGCACCCTCCCTGTGAAGGCAAGCAATTCAACATAGATCACACGTGTATCATTATGTAAAACACTTCCACAATGCTCATGTTGTGAAAGGCTAACTATTTCCTTGCATTCTGTCCTGTACCCCTTTATTCAATTTTCTCCCTTGAACCTGTCCCTTTTTAAAGATGCTTTCTTTTGATTACCTCCTCCCTCTATCTGCCTTCCCTTCTATCATTCTCCCTTTTTTATCCCCTTCCCCCTACTTTCCTGTGGAGTAAGATATCCAATTGAGTGTGTATGTTATTCCCTCCTCAAGTCAAATCTGATGAAAGCAAGATTCACTCATTCCTCCTCACCTGCCCCCTCTTCCCTTCCAACAAACTGCTTTTTCTTGCCACTTTAATGTGAGATAGTTTACCCCATTCTATTTCTCCCTTTCTCCCTCTCTCAATATATTCCTCTCTCACCCCTTAAATTTATTTCATTTTTTTTAGATATCATCCTTTCATATTCAACTCATCCTGTGCCCTCTGTCTATATTCCCTTCAACTCCCCTAATACTGAGAAAGGTCTCTCCTGAATTACACACATCATCTTTTCATGTAGGAATGTAAACATAACAGTTCTACTTTAGTAAGTCTCTTATAAATTCTCTTTCTTGTTTACCTTTTCATGCTTTTGTTGATTCCTGTATTTGAAAGTCAAATTTTCTACTCAGCTCTGGTCTTTTCATTGAGAAAGCTTGAAAGTCTTCTATTTTATTGAAAATCCATATTTTGCCTTGGAGCATGATCCTCAGTTTTGCTGGGTAGTTGATTCTTGGTTTTAATCCTAGCTCCTTTGACCTCCAGAATATCATATTCCAAGCCCTTCAATCCCTTAATGTAGAAACTGCTAGATCTAGTGTTATCCCGATTGTGTTTCCACAATACTCAAATTGTTTCTTTTTGGCTGCTTCCAGTATTTTCTCCTTGATCTGGGAGGTCCGGAATTTGGCAACAATATTCCTAGGAGTTTTCTTTTTGGGATCTCTTTGAGGAGGCGGTCTGTGGATTCTTTCAATTTCTGTTTTACCCTCTGGCTCTAGAATATCAGGGCAGTTTTCCTTGATAATGTCTTGAAAGATAATGTCTAGGCTCTTTTTTTGATCATGGCTTTCAAGTAGTCCAATAATTTTTAAATTATCTCTTCTGGATCTATTCTCCAGGTCAGTGATTTTCCAATGAAATATTTCACACTGTCTTCCATTTTTTCATTCCTTTGGTTCTGTTTTATAATATCTTGGTTTCTTGTAAAGTCACTAGCTTCCACTTGCTCCAATCTAATTTTTAAGGTGGTATTTTCCTCCATGGTCTTTTGGACCTCCTTTTCCATTTGGCTAATTCTGCCTTTCAAGGAATTCTTCTCATTGGCTTTTTGGAGCCGTTTTGCCATTTGGGTTAGTCTATCCTTTAAGGTGTTATTTTCTTCAGTATTTTTTTGGGTCTTCTTAAGCAAGTCATTGACTTGTTTTTCATGGTTTTCTTGTATCACCGTCATTTCTTGTCCCAATTTTTCCTCTACTTCTCTTACTTGCTTTTCCAAATCCTTTTTGAGCTCTTCCATGGCCTGAGCACAATTCGTATTTTTCTTAGAAGCTTTTGATGTAGGCTCTATGACTTTGTTGACTTCTTCTGGCTGTAGGTTTTGGTCTTCTTTGTCACCAAAAAAGGAATCTACAGTTTGAGTTTGAGTCTGCGTTTGAGTCCGTGTTTGAGTCTGAGTTTGTTTTCGCTGCCTGTTCGTGTTCCCAGCCAACTACTTGACCCTTGAGCTTTTTTGTCAGGATATGTCTGCTTGTAGAGTAGAGAGTACTTTGTCCCAAGCTTTAGGGTCCAAGCACTGCTGTTTTCAGAGCTACTACTATTCTATAGTCACCCCAGGCTCTGTTACAGCAGCACTCCTCCTCCCCCAAGAACTGCCAACCAGGACCGCAATACAGATCTTAGCAGGGCACATCAAGAGAATCTGACTTTGTGCCCACAAAGTGCTCCTTGTACTCCCACTCTGATGTGCTGCTAGATTCCTCCCACTGTGTGAGCCAGGGACTCTGGAAGCCACTGAAGCTGGTGCTCTGGAGGCAGCCTCAGGAGCTTCCTGCTGCTGCTATGGCTACTGTTGCACCACTTCCTCCAGCCCCAGAGTTGGCAACCAGAAGGCTCTGAACTCCATCCCACAGTTTCACCCTAACCTGCTCTTTGGCTTTTGTGGGTTGAGAAGTCTGGTAACTGCCACAGCTCACTGTTTCATAGCCCCAAGGCCTATTCTGGGTCACTGACTTAGGGCCTGGTCTGTCTTGGCACAACCCATGCAGGGTGGCCCTCCACTCTCAGCACCACACAATATACCCTTCCCGGTGATCATCCAGGCTCTCCTGGGCTGGATACCTGTTTCCTTTTGCTATTTTGTGGGTTATACAGCTCTACAATTTGTTCAGAGTCATGTTTTACATGTGTTTGGTGGGACTTGGAGGGCAGCTTAAGCAAGTCCCTGCTTTCCAGCTGCCATCTTGGTTCTGCCCCCCCCCCCCATGCTACTGCTGCTTCTACTATGATGACTATGACTATTACTGCCTAGACACATAAATACTAAGTATTTGAGACAAGATTTAACCTAGATCTTTATTTCAATTCTAGTGCCTTATCAACTATGTAAACCTTCTCTCATCTGTTCCTTTCTCACTCCTCATACAATTGCCACTTCATATCAGGCCCCTATTACCTGTGTCCTACAGTACTATAACCCTATTTGGTTTCCCTGCCTGAGGTCTCCAATATATTCTTCACATAACAAAGTGATTTTCCATAAAGACATGTCTGATAATGTTACTTCCATAGTCAATAATCTCAATCGGCTCCCTATTGTCTCTAGGATAAAATAGAAATTCCTGTATTTGCCCTTCCAAAACCTTCATAATCTGATCTCCAAATATCTTTTCATTCTCATTATACATTAATCACTTCCCTGAAATCTGGAATGCAGCCAAACTCCATTCTCACACATCTCGTACCACCTCCCATATCCTTGCCTTAGCACTGGCCATCCATCATGCTTAGAATGCACTCCCTCTTCAGCTCCACCTCATAGCATTGAATTCTCTAGCCTGTCAAGATTAAGTTGAAGCAATGCCTTCCCTTTGCAGCCTTTCCTAAGATTCCCAGAGCTAGTGGCCCCTTTTCTTTGTTTTAAATTTTGTTCCTGGGGGGCCAGAGCCAAGATGGCGGCTGGAAAGCAGGGACTAGCTTGAGCTCCCCATCAAGTCCCTTGAAAAACCTATAAAAAATGGCTGTGAACCAATTCTAGAACTGCAGAACCCACAAAATAGCAGAGGGAAGTGGGGCTGTAGCCCAGGGCAGCCTGGATGGTCTCTGGGTAAGGTCTATCCAACACAGAACTTGGAGCAGAGCAGAGCCCATTGTGGGTGGCATGGACCAGCCAGACCAGGAGCAGGGCAGTACATACCTTAGTGCCCTGAATCAGTGAGCTGCAGCAGTTACCAGACTTCTCAACCCACAAACATCAAAGACAACAGAGAAGGTTACTGGGAAAAGTTTCTAGGGACAGAGTGAAAGAAGGAGTTTGCCTTTTGTCCACTGGCCCCGGGGGCAGGAGGGAGGGGGCAGCAGAGGTGTGGCAGCTTTAGAACTACAGCTGCAGTTGCTTCTGGCCCCAGGCCCACCTGGTGGGAGGAATTAAGTGGCAGATCAGAGCAGGAATGCAGAGCCTGCTGAAGATCTAAGTCCAGTCTGGGTTGGGGGTTCTTGGGGAAGGAGGAGTGCTGGTGTGGTAGAGCTGGCACATCCCCCCAAGTGTGGAACATAGAACTTTGTACTCTACAAGCAGTCATACCCCGCTGAAAAACTCAAGGGTCAAGTAAGTTGGCTGGGAAACATGGCCAGGCAGCGAAAACGCACCCAGATTCAGTCTCAGACTCTAGAATCTTTCTTTGGTGACAAAGAAGATCAAAATGTACAGCCAGAAGAAGTCAACAAAGT
>JAQQSZ010006025.1:0-13712 GCA_028646595.1 Phalanger gymnotis | reverse complement strand
TTGGAATACAATATTCTGGAGGTCAATGGAGCTAGGATTAAAACCAAGAATCACCTACCCAGCAAAACTGAGTATCATGCTCCAAGGCAAAATATGGATTTTCAATAAAATAGAGGACTTTCAAGCTTTCTCAGTGAAAAGACCAGAGCTGAATAGAAAATTTGACTTTCAAACACAAGAATCAAGAGAAGCATGAAAACGTAAACAAGAAAGAGAAATCACAATGGACTTACTAAAGTTGAACTGTTTTGTTTACATTCCTACGTGGAAAGATGATGTGTGTGATTCATGAGACCTCAGTATTAGGGTAGCTGAAGGGAATATGCATATATATGTATATATATACATATATGTATATGTGTGTGCATGTATATATATATATGTATACATATATGTATGCATATATATATATGGAGAGAGAGAGAGAGAGGGCACAGGGTGATTTGAATATGAAAGGATGATATCTAAAAAAAATCAAATTAAGGGATGAGAGAGGAATATATTGAGAGAGGGAGAAAGGGAGAGATGAATGGCGTAAATTATCTTGCATAAAAGTGGCAAGAAAAAGCAGTTCTGTAAGAAGGGAAGTGAGGGGGAATGAGTGAATCTTGCTCTCATCAGATTTGACCAGAGGAGGGAATACCATACACACTCAGTTGGGTATCTTACCCCACAGGAAAGAAGGAGGAAGAAGATAAAAAGGGGGGATGATAGAAGGGAGGGCAGATAGGGGGAGGAGGTAATCAAAAACAAACACTTTCGTAAAGTGATGCAGTCAAGGGAGAAAATTCAATAAAGGGGGATAGGTTAGGAAGGAGCAAAATACAGTTAGTCTTTCACAATATGAATATTGTGGAAGGGTTTTACATAATGATACACATGTGGCTTACATTGAATTGCTTGCCTTCTTAGGGAGGGTGGGTGGGAAGGGAAGAGGGGAGAGAATTTGGAACTCAAAGTTTTAAAAACAGATTTTCAAAAACAAAAAAAAATGTTTTTGCATGCAACTAGGAAATAAGATACACAGGAAATGGGGCGTAGAAATTTATCTTGCCCTACAAGAAAGGAAGCAAAAAGGAGATGGGAGGGGAGTGGGGTGACAGAAGGGGGTGCTGACTGGGGAACAGAGCAACCAGAATATATGCCATCTTAGAGTGGGCAGGAGGGTAGAAATGGGGACAAAATTTGTAATTCAAACTCTTGTGAAAATCAATGCTGAAAACTAAATATATTAAATAAATTAAATAAATAAATTTAAAAAATAAAAATTTTTCCTCAAAAAGAAAAAGAATAAGCCTCATGTATAGATGGCAAGGTCCTTGAGATCAATGGGAGATATTCACATTTTATCAGGTATGCTTAGTTCTCAAAACATTTGCAAGGCTGGCCTGGTAGATATTAAGAACTCCTGGAAAACATGATTAAAATATTATTAGACTCCATCTGGTATAGTAATGCAAATCAGGTCTTCTTCCAAAAGCAAAAGTGGAAAATGACATCATACAAAGTGAAGGCAATATTGCAGTCCTTTAATTTGAGACAGTTGAAATTCTTATTCTAGTCTGTCCTGTTCTACCATTGTATGTAGCCTCTGCATTTGAACCAGAAATATGGAAATGACAAAGAATGGTTAATTGGGGGAAAAAGAGCATTTGTCTGTGAAGGATATGATACTATATACTAAGCATTTTAGTGCAAGGGAACAATAGTTTCCTCTCCATAATCATTGTGAAGGTGCTTTGATGTCAGTGAGTATTTGGCTATTTCAGTTGTGCCTTTTCTGTAATTTTGGCAAATGGTTTGGAGACTGAGAGGAAAAATCCATTAAGCAGATTTTCTATTAAATAAGTTCATAATTTAAAAATTAATAAATAAAGCCAGAGGAGTTTATATTTGATCCTGGAGATAATAGGGAACCACAGGAATGCATTAAGTAAAGGGGAGGAAACAAAGGATTATATTGTCAGGTCTGTGCTTTAGGAACATCACATCATTGGTAGGGGAATAGGTGATGGGCTAGACTGGCCAGAGACTTGAAGAATGGAGATCATCTACAAGGGAATGGCAATATTACGAGAGTGAAATGATGAGGAATTTAACAAGAGAGGTATCTGTGATAGGAAGAGGAAAGGCAATAAAATACTAAGATGAAGAGTTCTCTGTCCCTCAAGGTCATAACGGCACTTGGCAAAGAAAGTCTAATACTTAGTAAAAATCACAGCAAAGCCCTGAGCATCCTAAGAGCAGTCTGGAATTCAAAGTTGGAGAGATATTATATATTTGACCACAAGATGGTAGTATCACAATGCTGTTCATAAGATAAACCAAACTGAGTTTTATTTTGCTTATCTCTACGCTTTTCTCCAGGTTGAATATGTTTTAAATTCCTCATTCTTATCTTACTACTTATTAGTTTTATACATACATACACATACACACATATACATATATTCTTTCTTTCTTTCTCTCTCTCTCTCTGTCTCCCTACCTCCCCTCCCCATCTACTGATCAATACAGGTACTTTGACCTGTTCAGTTTCCAACCTAAGCTAGCTCACGCCTTCATACATAATCTGGTAGCCCCTGCTCTCAGGGCCTCCTCACATTATTGTTGAATTCAGTATGGATTGTCAATAAGAATAGCCCACTGTATTTCATCATTCTTGAGCTCAAAAGATCCATAGGCCTCAACCTACTAGATAGCTGGGATTATGGGAGTGTACCAACCTTATCCATCTTGACAATCCTTTAACAGAAATTTGATTTTTTACCTCTTCAGTGGAAAAAAGTAACACAACTTTTTGCTACTACAATCACTATGAAGTGACAAGGTAATGCTTTCTATCCAGTAAGTACAACAAATTAGGCAGGAAGAGGTTTTTACAAAGAAACTAAGGAGTTTTCAATTATCCTCATCTAGCAAAAGAATAGATAAAAACAACTCTCCAAAATATAGAAAAGTATTTTTCCAGAACTGAAAGACAGAGAGACAGGGGGGAAGGAAGGAAGGAAGGGGAAAAGGAGGAGAGGGAGAGGAAGAGGGAGATGTAGAGGGAAAAGGACAGGGAGAGGGACTGAGACCCAAGGTTGATATTGCTTGGGTTCCCCAAAATCCTGGTGGTTTGATCATTGTATAGTGTTAATGTTCTGGTGCCACTCCTTCAGAGCCAGGCTGCTTCAGGGTAACTGAGGTTCCAGTGTACAGGAGGGGTTCAGAATATCTCCTTTTTCTGTTGCCATTGGTTCAAACCCCCTCAGCTGTATTCTCCCTACTTGTGAATGGCCTCTGACAAGCAATCCAGCTCCATTTAACCACTCAACATTGGACTAGGTTTTTTATAAATGGATATTTACTTTAAAAATACAATAAAAAATAATCATTTGAGTATTTGCCCCAAAACCTTGGGGACATAATCCACCCCCCATTCTGCTTCAGTCCCTGAGGTTAGATTTTTCTCAAAACTTAACTTAGTTCTTACAAAGTGTTAGTCCTACTAAGTTTATGTCCAGATAGGGCATTTCTGTGGATAAGACTACACCTCAGCTTTCATTGATCTGTGTTTCTGAAGTCACTCCCAAAAGTCACTACTTATTCCTTAGGGTGCAGTAGTGGCTGCAAAACCCAGATTCTAGAATGACAAGGTACTGAGGAAAGCTTTGCATTTTTTTTAACTCACCGCCCTAAGGGACATGACTTGCTACACAGGATCCACAATTAAAGAAAACACTGAGGTCCCCCAAAAGTGATGAGGCAAGGAGGAGGAGGTTGAATGTAAGAGACTTTTGTGAATGAATCACGGATCACTCAAATAGCCTCCTATTCAACATATGGTAAGCTGAGAAGAGCTAGTTACAGAATATTTACATTGCTTCATAATCCTTATCTCCAAAGCACCTTCCTTACATCTCATTACAGTACTCCTAGACATTTCCCTAGTGTTTCACATAGAATGATACCATCTTCTCCCTAGCTACTTCCACATACAACGTGAGGGACTCTGAACATGTGCCAGACCACAATTATACTTGACCCGGCTTTTTTGTTGTTGATTATGGCCATAGATTCAGGAAATGAGCAAATAAGGGAAAACCTGAAATGAATTGTGCACTTTGCAAATATGACTCTGTACTAAGGTTAATGGATGTGAGGCTTTAGAGAAGAGGTAGGGGAAAATACAATGCAATGATTCCAAGGTGCTGCTATGTGGCAAAATTGATAGAACGCTGGCTCTGAAATTAAGATCTCAGTTCGAATCCAGCTTCAGATACTGACTCGCTGTGTAATCTTCTAAATCACATAATGCTTGTCTTCCTAGTTTACTCCCCTATGAATGAGGATAATAGTAGTACCTATGTCAAGGTTGTTGTGAGGATCAAACAAGATCTCACCGAGCACAATACTGCATATATGTGGTGATTAATAAATGCTTGTTCCAATCCCTCTCTGGAGAAAAAATTGACCTTATTTCACATTAGTGGTCTGTTTGCTTCTCTGCTTGCCCTTTTCAACTACAATTGTGCTCCCAAATTTGGCTTTGCTTTCTCGGTTCATGTCTACATATGCCTGTACTGTAGAGAAGAAATTGTGGTTACGTTTCCAAGTTTACATCCCCAGACCTTGCCCAGATCTGCAGAGCTACCTGGCCTCTAATTCCTGGTCTTCTGCATCATCTGTTTCACTCCCCCCTGTTTACTTGTCATCAGTAAGTGATATTTCATGACCATGTTTACTGTCTGTGAAAAATTTATCTCCAGATGTCAAATTGTGCCTTTATTTTGAAGGTGGTGTTTATTGCACAACAGAGACTGGA
The DNA here is from genome assembly GCA_028646595.1 of Phalanger gymnotis. Classification (NCBI taxonomy): domain Eukaryota; kingdom Metazoa; phylum Chordata; class Mammalia; order Diprotodontia; family Phalangeridae; genus Phalanger; species Phalanger gymnotis. Next base: position 8,902 of record JAQQSZ010006025.1, on the reverse strand, counting down.
GATCAAATAATTTCTATTTCATATTTGTAGAGTGAATCCAGAAGTGACATTTTGAAAAGTTATTTAACAAAAACATTTGGAATTTTGGTTATGTTCACTACTCACTATAATTCTACCTGAATTATTTATTTAAAACATAATTTTGTGTTTTATGTCACACCACGTTGTGAAGAGGTCACTGAAAATATTGGCAAAAGCCAAAACTGTAGACTTTTTTGAAAAAGTAAAAAAAAAATAAACACAAAACCCCCTTGGATTCAATGATTTTTCAGAAAGACTTTTTCATGAAACCTCATATAAAATCCCTATCAAACATATGAATCACCAGTTTATGGTAATGTAACCTAGAGCTTATAATAATGAGCTGCCTTATAAACTTTCCTTTCTGCCCTTTTAGTACAACATTTGCTCTGCTAATACAGGTATCTGAAATGATAAAATACCAACTATAACTACAAGTATGTATAAATAGACTTTAGATAAACCTTCAAAGGTAGACCAAATTTGCTTTAGTTCATTGTTGTAGATAGTCAAAAGTAAATTATTGATATTGACAAAACATTCATTTCTTTTCAGGCCCTTAAAGCTACTCTGGACCTCGTTTTAGTGAGATCACTAAAAGAAGTAAGACTTATGAATAATTTAGAAAAGCAGTATTTTAAAACATATATATGTAAAATTGTATTTCTTACGTTATTTCACATTAGAGTATAATGGTAAATCAGTACATCTCAAAAGGGTCCATTATTACTTCAATACATCTTCATACAGAGTATACACAAAATATATTTTTCTACTTGCCCCACATGCTCCCTAGGAATACTCTCGATGAAAACAACTCTTGACCCTTATGCATTTATACAACACTGGAACTTTTAAAGAATGCTCATTTCCAAAGATATAGTCATAAGTATACAAACTTACTTCCCTGAGCATGTGGAAGACATAATCCTCTTATCCCCTTTACACTTCTTCTTTCTCTCTGACAGTTTTTCCAAAACCCTCCTTGAGCTTGAGTTCCTGGCTTCTCCATGTTGACCTGGCTGACTATACCATCTTGTCTGAAATACTGGCTCCACAAATGCCATGGTTGGAGCTCCCTTTGTGTGAAAATCACCTCCAGCACCTGAAACTGAGGATGAACAATATAGAAGAGAAACAGACACCCAGGCCAGTTGCTCATAACTGGAGTAAAACAAAGAAGCAGAGATTTTCTTTCCCTCTCACAAGTTCAGTTCATAGCAGCCAGGTTGGACCCAATAGATAGGGATCTCAGAAAGAATGCGGCAGATGATGGAAAAAGAGCTAAGGGCTGGTCTCAGCAGTTTCAAAGATGTAGGCAGACAATCAAATGAGGCTACCCCTTTTATGAGGAAGAAGACAAAGTAGGCAAACATATTAGGCAAGATGGGCATGCTCAAAGGCCCCTCAAGACCTATTCTATACTAGAATTGGGCATGCTCCCTTGTTAAAATGATTAAATTGTTCTGGGTGGAAACTTTTCCACTGATTCCGTCAGTGCCCAAGGCCATCCACCTGGGGTTTGCACAAAAAGAATCCTTTTCTACACAGAGTACACCAAAAAAAACCACCCCTTTCTACATAGACAGGACACACTAAAATTCTCTAGAGGTCATTCAACTACAAGTAATCCCCATAGAGGTCCAATCAATTTTCTACCAGTTCCTTATCCCAAAAGGCACCTGCAATTCTCCAATGGATCTTTGTTATTGCCAAGGCAAACCAAATGGAATTAGGAATTCACCTATTAGAAAAAGAAGCAAAGTAGGCTCAGTTAAAGAAGTAGCACAGAATATCAGGTACTTTTTGCATTTTCTTTTGCCTCATCAACCTAAGAAATTATAGAGGATTTTGTTTTCACAAAAGACAAGCAACACAAGTGTGCTTAAATGCAAAAAGAACAATACAAACATTTTTATAGATAGTAGCAATCTAGTTATTCTAAATTGCTTACACCTTTGACACCTGAAACTGAGTGGGACAAACAACAAAGAACAGAAACAAATACTCCCAGGCCTGTTTCTCTGACTGTGGGTTATTAAAAAGGATTTTCCTTCCCCTCTCACAGGTTCAGTTTATGAAGTCCATAATGGATGCAACAGATAGGCGTTAATGAAAAGAGCAAAGCATTTAGTCTTAACAGTTTTAAGGATTCAGGCAGCCAATCAAAGGAGACTAACCACAGCAAGGTCATGGTGGGGGGGCGGGAGGGAAGGATATGTCGTTCGATTTTAGCCCATTAAGACTAGCTGCATGTTAAAACCAGACATGCTCAGAGAAATGTGAACTATATTTGTTTTACCTAAAAAGTGGGGTCTTTGTAATAGATAAAACTGTGCAATTAATGTTTTAGTGAATATTTTTGTCTCTCCTCTTCCAAAATGGGTTGTCTGTCTTGTTACATAGTCATGATGCTGGACTCACTATCTTTGGCCCCATTCTCCAGAGTTTCTACCTTGATTATGACTCTTAAATTGTTTGTGTTCACGGTATCAGTATGGGATGTAGTAAACAGAGACCTGAACTTAGAATAAGGCAAACTGAGTTTTATCCCCAATTCTAAGAATTTCTAGTCTAGGGATGGGGAACCTGTGGCCTCGAGGCTACTTGCAGCCTTCTAGGTTTTTGGCTGCTGCCCTTTGACTGAATCCAAATTTTACAGAACAAATCCTTTCATTAAGGGGATTTGTTCTGTGAAGTTTGGATTCAGTCAAAGAATCACACTGGGGTGGCCTAGCAGCTACAGATTCCCCACACCTGTTCTGGTCATTAATCTTTGAGTATATCAAGTAGTGAACCTCCATTTCTTTATCAGCAAAATGGGGCTAGTATTGCGTGTATTCACTACCTCAGAGAGTTGTTGTGATGTGAGATTTATATTACATCTAAAAGTGTTATCTACATTTAAGCCAACATTGACAGGTCTGCTCAGTCTTCTAGCGCACTTATAGCAAAGTCATGTGTTCTCACATTTAAAACATTCATGAGAACCTTACCCCCCCATCATTCCTGTTTAGTCCAACCCTCCTTCTTTAGGCTCTGACATGTGGTATTACACTGTTTCTGGTTATAATATTATGACTAGTTTCAGATGAAACTACTACCTTTAGCTTCTGTTTAATAGTTTGGAGAAGTCAAATAATTTTCAAATTTGTTTAGGTTGAAGTTCTCTGATTGTGGCTGTCAGTAAAAACTACTGTCACAGAAGTCATTTTCCTCATAATCTCAATTGAAATAATAAGTGTGTGTGTGTGTGTGTGTGTGTACTCATTTCAAGTTCACATCTATCCTGCGAGTTCAGTACTGCAGGTTATTTCAAGTTTTATAGTTGATAAGCCTAAATCCTAAAGAGGTTGAAATTAGGAAGGGTAGGGCAAGAGCAGGGGTAGAGAATTGTTTAGTTCAGATGGAAAGAAAGTACTTTAAAGGAGATAAGACTAGGCAAGTAGGTTAATGCTAGATTTGAGAGGCCTTGAACGCCTGAGTTAGATATTTTCCATTAGTAATAAGGCAACCCTATAGATTTTTTTAAATAAAATATTCACTTTATCATCATATGGCATTAGAAATACTAAACACTTCTATGGAAGTTAGAATAAAAAGAAACTACACGAGATCAAGAAAATGGTCTGGGAATCTATTAAAATGTTCTAGTCTATATGGTAGTCATCTCTAGGGTAAGGGGAGGGAAGAAAAAAAGAAATTTACAAGATACCTTTATTATATATTTCAAAGGAATAGCAAGTTATACATAATAGAGTTGCAGTTTCATGTCCAATCATCTTCTTAAAAATTATGGTGTTATAGAAATTCTTGTTTTATTCCATAAATTAAAAATAAAATGATTTTTAAAAATATTTTTAAAAAATATTCTAGTCTAAAAGAGATGCAGAATCTTAAGACCCCTGGAGATAAGTGCTGTTTTTCACAGAGCTGTGCTCATAGTAAGTGCTTAATAAATGTTCATCAAATTAAAATTGGTAAATTGAAAGAGATTAAAGGTGAAATAGACTGCTTTCATCAGGAAATAGGGTAGAGCAAGAAATAAGGTGAAGAAGCAAACAAAAGATAGAAACCGGCAGTGTGGAATTTGGGTAAAAAAAGAATCAAGGGTGAGTCAGGTGTCATGATACTGAGTGACTGTGATGTTCATGGTGCTGTTAGCAGAGAGAGTCAAAATTAGAAAGGGAGAAGGGTGTAAGTGGCTCATATCTGTGGTCCCTGTTATTGGGGAGGCTAAGACTGATGGCTCTCTTGAACTTGCAGTTCTCAGCTGTAGTGGACTATGTCATTCAAGTGCCTGTACTATATTTGGCATTTCCTTGGGAAGTGAATGTTTCATAAGGAATGAACTAGTCCAGGTAAGGAAAAGAGCAGGTTGAAGCAGTCTTGTCAATCAGTAGTGGGATCAGACTTGTGAGTAGGCCCTGTATTTACAACTTGGGCAAGACAGAGAGACTTAGTATTAAAAAATAAATGAATAAATATGCATTGCTGTATAAATACAAGTTACTATTATTACTACAATACTATTATTTATTTGTAACATAAGCTTTTTAAAGACATTCTCCTGTTGCCTACCTTTAACCTTTTTTTGTTTTTACCTTGAAATGGTTCCAGTGTTTACTATCCCAACAGAATTTTGCCCAAGTCAAGACATAGCCCTGCCATATGCCCACATCCAAAGGTTTGCAAATACTGTAGCTTTGTCAGTGAGGTTCATGCCAACAGTGCCAGAATATATCAATACCCCACTGGGTGCCAGTTTCACCTAGAATTTATTGATACCCTAATTCACATATGTTTATTAATGCTGGATTGAAATATGACTAAAAAGCATGAGAACATTTCTGATCATATATCTTACATTCTGGTCTTTTAGACATACAAAAATAAGTCATAAAAATGAATGGATTTTAAGTTTGCCTTTTAACATTCGACATTATAGGCAACTGATAACATTACATGATTGCTTAGAAAATTCATCCTTCAAGGTTCAGTCTCAGATACAACTTGAATCTGAATCACATTTACGGGCAACTACAAAGTGGCTATGGTATTTCACGCCATCTTTATCTATTTTATGTGTTACAAACATCCGCAAACAGTCCCTTTTAAAGTAAAGTAATTAGAGCCAAGATTCAACAGTGGCTCCTCTTATTCATCACCTACATACCTTCACCCTTCCTTATTTGCACAATGAGCTGTTAAACAAGGTTAAGAAGAAAAAAGGTGAAATAGCTTAGGCCTACCAGTAAGTCAACATTTTTGGATCTCCTAGTTATAGGAAGAACAGTAAAGTTGGGACAAAGAGCAAAGTTCTTCTGTAATGGTTTGACTGGCATTTAACAGGTGAAAAAAGTAACCACAACTCTTCCTAATCACAATCCAATTAGCCTGTTTACGCAACTGATTGACCCGTAAATTTACCACGGGGAAACAGGTAATTTATGCAAATCTACACTCAAACTTTCTTGAAGTAATTATTAGATAAAAATTGTATTGTTTAGTGAATTTCTTTTATTAATATGTGTGTTCAAGTGTTTTATCCTAGTAATGGGAAATTTGTTGAGGGTTGGAACTTGGCCTTGCTTCCACAGTACCCTACTCTGTACCTTATTACGTAAGTGGTGTTTAACTACTGTTTTTGAATTAAATTGAACTGAATTAAGCCACATTCTGCATACTTTGCAACACAAGTCTTCCAGAACCAGGAGCTGACAGGAGTTGGTTCTCTGTCTCAGAGGCTTCAAACTCAAATAGAAATGGATCCCTGCAGGCTACAAATTGACCTGAAAAATTACAAATTAACACTGTGTATGTTGTATCATATTTTAATTTATTTTGTTAAACACTTCCCATTCACATTTTAGTCTGGTTCTTGTGTACTCAAGAGTTTTGCTTGCTCTACAAACTGCGAGTTTCACACCTGCTCTCATTCTCTGTTTGGAATGGTGAGTGTAATTCACAAGCACAAAAAAGGAAAATCTAAGAACCCCTAGAATCCTATGAGCTAATGAGCTGATGTTCCATATAGCATGCAAATAATCTGACTTGTTCCTATTTCAAGCTGAATAGTGGCTTCTTTTCTGTTCTAAGATGGCAATGACTCAGACTGACCTGTCAACATCCCATGATAGGCAAAAAAAAAATATTCTTTCAGGTTAGAATGAAGAAGCCTTCATCTGCCACTGGAAAGTGGCTTACTAGCTCTGCCCTAGGCAATAATTCCTTTTGGAGTATGCAAACAATAAAGGCTTCTCCTTTGATGAAGTGGAGCAGGTCTTACAACTCAAATTCTTCCAGGTTTCCGCTTCAATCTACTGAAGGTGAAAGTTTTAAGGCAAAAAGAATAGAAGAGTAGAAGGACTAGCACTGAATAAAGAGAAAGGAAATGATAAAAGCAGTGTGTAGGGCTTATGAATTTTTAATAAGGTCAAACATGTAAGCTGAGAATTATGGTCAGACCTAGGGAAAAGTTAAAGGACAACAGAGAAATTAAAGCAAAACAAAGGGTCAAGTCCCTCTCTGGCCAGAGTCCATATGGAAGATAAATTCCCTGTAGATTGGGAAGTCCTCCAGATCCCTTTTTATTTTAGAGTGACGGTGTGTTGATGGCATCAAGACCATGAGCACTGCAGTATCTCCTAATTAAGATCCATGATCACTCAAAAATTTTGGCTTATTTAACCACATAGACAAAAAATGCATAGTTTCTGTACCCTAATATTCAGATGCAGTCCATATAACTGGTGAATTCACTAGCACAAACAGCTTGTACAGTCACTGTAGACAAAATATGAACCAGTTCTCAATTGAATAGAATGGGGAAATGGGACTAAATTGAGTTCAGGGAATTGTGACATGATTTTAATGACTCCAAGCTTCTGGGAAAAGTGGGGAAACACTCACAAATATATGCATATGTCTTTATGCTATCATATATATCCTACGATATCATATATACTATTATATCATCTATGCTCAGTTAGTTAAGGTTTTAGACTATATTAAAAGCCCTTGATCATCACAGAAGTTTTTGAAAGCACCGGTTGAAAAAGAATAAACATTGTGCAGGAAGTATGTTTGGATTGGTTAAGAACACTTGGTTATGTCCTGTGGATCTTGTGTAAACTAGCAGGTCAATTCAGATCTTAGGTGTTCAAGTGTCTGACAGGGGAGAGGTTAAAACCTGAGGAACTGAAAGGGAAGAATTGGTGGTATAGGTGCAATAGCAGAAAAGAGAAATAGAAAGTAGGATTGAGGCATGATGGAGAAAAGAGAGATCAAGGAGGGCCAGTGGCCCTGCAAGAATCTCAGATTAGAAGATCACTTGCCTCATATTTAGGAAGAAACTTGGCTCTCTCTCTAAGTTATTGCAGCCCAGTATCAAGGCTAAAGTCAGGACCACTGGTAAAGGCCCGGGATGCAATGGATGATTTTGATATCTTTGTTGTCTAACCAAGCTCTAAGTGTTCCACAGTGCCTGGGTCTTCCACTTTTATGGCCTTTGGAACAAATTGTTCTCATCTGTCCATTCTTCCCAGAAAGAAGTCTTCACATGCTTGGGGGTAGACATCCCCCTAGCTCACCAATGCATTTGTGGCCAGTCAGTTACTCGCAACTTGGTTTAGCCATCTGCTGAGATAGTTTTACCAGAGTATGGCTACTGCACATGCTACATCTTCTTGGAGCCACAGGTGAAAGTTGGGTGAAAGAGGATACCAAAGGTGGATAAGCAGCCCTGAAAAGGGCTCAGCAAGCCTTCATGCCAAAGGTGCTAGTACTCTCCATCACCCCACACTCCGATGCTGGAATATAAACATAAAAGGTATGAATAAAAGGAAGAAGAAAGAAGAAGGAAGGAGGAAGAAGAAGAAAGGAGGAAGAAAAAGGAAAAAGAGGAGGAGGAAGAGGTGAAAAGAAAAGAAGAAGAAGAAGAAGAAGAAGAAGAAGAAGAAGAAGAAGAAGAATGGAAGTATTATAAATTAGGCCTTTAAAAATGTTTTAAAGTCAGATTGTGGAACAAACCTTCCCTTAATCCTTCTTGAGTCTATCTCTTCAGGTTTTATTCCCTATCTTTTCTTAACTGTCCTTCATTCTGCTTCCCTCTTAACACAGAAGTAAAATACCAACACATTTATTATCCTGAAAATGTTCTCCTTCAAATTCTTCTGTGTTTCTCACAAATTCTGCTAAATTTCTTCTCCCTAAATTCAGCTTCTAACAAACTTCATTAGTCCAAACCCTCCAAGTCACTTACAGTATTTTCCCTTCTCCCACATTTTTCTCTTAGAAGGAATGAGAGGAATTAAACAGTCCAGTAATCTTTCCCTAAATCAAAAGCCCCATAATAATTAACCAATATGCTTTTTATTTCAAGAAATTGATGTCCCCTGAGGGAAAGGGTGTGCAGAAGATCTCTCATTTTCCTTCAGCTCTAATTCCCAAGATTCCTTCAATTCCTAAATCTATAAAATTAGGGGGTTGATCTAGAAGGTCTCTAAAGTACCTTGACTCTCTAACATCCTGTGTGCAAATAGAGAAAAAGTACAACATTGGCAAAGAGATAGAATAAGTTGGGAAAATAGAAAATCAATTTTTTTTTATTATTATTTATTCTTTTTTTTAATTTATTTTTGACATGTTTGGTTTTCAGCATTGATTTTCACAGGCATTTGAATTACAAATTTTCTCCCCATTTCCTACCCCCCCACTCCAAGATGGCGTAGACTCTGGTTGCCCTGTTCCCCATTCTGCCCTCCTCTCCGTCGCCCCATTCTCCTCCCAACCCCCTTTCCCTTCCTTTCTTGTAGGGCAAGATAAATCTCTATGCCCCATTGCCTGTGCGTCTTATTTTCTAGTTGCATGAAAAAAAAAA
>JAQQSZ010006024.1:0-13712 GCA_028646595.1 Phalanger gymnotis | reverse complement strand
CAGTTATCGAAATATATATATATATATATATATATATATATATATATATATATATATTTTTTAAACCTAGTTCCTGGTCCCCAGATGAAGAGCCTGGTGTCAGAGGAAGGGGTAGGTGGGGACGCATGTTGTAGTTAGAGCGAGCATCATCTCAAACCATACCAGTGGGTTAGCACAAAATAGAAAATGACCTATGAACACCAGAACACAAGCAGCAGAATGAAGTAGGCCTGGCAGGTCTCTAAACTTTGAAATGCAAATTCTATTGCGGTGGATTTTTTTCTTCTGTGACCCAGTCAGAAAGCACCACATTTAATGGAAATGAGATTAAAATCAAACTTTTAAGGTTTGCAGCAAAAGATGTCCATTTTTTATCACTTAGTCTGTAGGATCTTATTTTAGTCTGAATTTTTTTAAATCAGTCTAAAGTCATTTTGGTTGAGATATTCCGTGTTACTCTGGGCTTTTAAAAAAGCATCTGCAAATGGCCAGATGCTCCGGCAAACTTTCTGATGGTCAAACCTCTGGCTTTGCTCCCCTCAAATTGTGGCTTCTGGAGTCCAACTTGTAGGACAAAATCCACAGAGATAAAGGTTGAAAAATGCAATTGAAGTAGCTAGCTAATTTCAGTGAAGGGTGGGCTTTCTTGGAAATCTGATTCCAGTCCTGCTTCTTCCATAAGTAACCATGACTTTCAGGCCAGCAATTTCTCTACTCTGGGCTGTGGTTTCCATCTCCGTGCAAAGAAGTGAGTTAGTCTGCACCAGCCTTGACATTATATGAATCTGTCCTCCTGGTACAAAGACAAGTGGCCACCAAGGCATCTGATTTTTGGTGAAAGTGTTTTTTAGTTGGTGCAGTGCCTGGCACCTAGTAGGCATTAAAATGCTTAGTGATTGATTTTTCAAAGGTGACATTTTTATTTTCCTGGTTGAAATAGAGTTCAGTATGTGATGACTTAACATCATAACTAAACAAGGAACCCAGTGAAAACCATTTCTGTGCCATAGTATGCGGGTATAAATAAGTACTAAAAAGGACCTGGGGATAAATTGAATTGTCTCTGGCCTGGTGGCAAGTGTCATGGCCCAGTGGAGAGTACTGGATTGGGAGTCAGAGGACCTGAGCTCCCCTTTTGGCTCTACTGCCTAGAGAAGTCATTGAACTTTCCTGGACCTTACTTTCCTTCTCTGTAAAATGAGGCAAGTAGACTCAATGGCCTCTTGGGTCTTTTTCATGTTCTAGATTTATGCTCCTATGATATCGATGGCAAGGACGTATTTGAAAAATATGAAATTATTCCAGGTGTTTTTAAATGATTACTTTTCTGCTTGGAACAATGGAAGCTCAAACGGAAATCATGTTTGTAATACATGAGTCACCTCGTAGTATGGCTACTTGTATATACTTACCTCATTGTAAAATTCGACAAAACAGTCCAACAGAATTTAGGCACATGTCTCTCTTTACTTTTGCTCACAGCTCTATGGTCTTTAATTACAGATTTTAGGTGGAAAATCCAGGAGGAAAAAGCCTACTTCATTCACTTGGTATTTGTCGTTCAGTTGTCTCAGTTACGTCTGACTCTTGGTGACCCCATTTGGAGTTTCCTTGGCAAAGATACTGGAGTGGCTTGCTCTTCCCTTCTCCAGATCGTTTTACACCGGTAAGATGGGGGTTTTCTTTGCACGACCAACCTTGCAGGGCTGCTGTTAGAGAATGCGTCATATAAATAGAATGTTGCTAGCTCACACTTTTATTGCCCTTGACCATCTGCAAATCACTTTATATATTTGCTGATTTGAACCTCACAACTGTTCTGTGCTGTAAGGGCTATTGCATATCTCTGTTTTGCAGATGAAGAAACTGAGCCTAGAAGATGTTAAGGGGCTTGCCCAGGGCCACCTAGTTAGTAAGTACCTAAGAGAGGATTTGAACCCAGTTCTTCCAGCTATCGCTTCCAGCTCTTTCTCATACCCTAATCATCATATCCCCAAATATAGCCTTTTATGTGTCCCTGTTTTGGGACCTTTCTCTTCTCTGTGCTCTCTCCTCTTTTGTCTCAATACCCTTCTGTGCCCTTCTTGTCAAAGTCCGGGCAGAAAAGTCTCTGGTATGGATCACTCGAACCTTAGCACGAATTAGTCATGTGCCACTTAAGTCGTATCCTTATTTTATTAAGTGAGATAATATTTTTAAAGGGCTCAGCACAGTTCCTGGCACAAGGCTCATAAATGCTTGTTTCCTCCCTTCCTTATCTTAATTATTAAAGGCTTTGCTCCCTCTTGAGGGAATGTTCGGCTTCACCTTAGGGTGGTACTTTTTGGGGGTGGATACTCTTCTTGGTTCCCTAAAATCACATCTTCTTTTACCTACACGAGAGCAATGATTCTAGCTTCCCAGGGTGGGAGAAGGAGCTCCTACAGGATCACACAGGGAATAAAATGGTCGAGCTGGCATGTGAACTGAGCCTTTGGATTCCGTAATCAAGGGCATTTTCTACTACATTACAACTGGAAAGATTGGTGAGGGAGTTCTGAATTGGGGAAGGCATCATGAGCAAACGTATGGGGTGGGGGATTAAGCGGTATGCTTGGTGCCTAGCGGAGCTATCTTGCCTGGGTGGATCATAGGATTTGGATCGGAGAGTAGTGCAGAGTGAGGTTTGTTGGATGGGTCAGGGTGGAGCCAGATCGTGGTGGGTCTCCAGAGCTAGGTAGAGAAGTTTGAACTTCATCTTGTAGGCCATAGGAAGATTTTGTAGGTTTCCAAGTAGGGAAGCAACATGATGAAAGTGATATTTTAAGGTGGTTAGTCTAGATCGGTGGAAGATTTATGGGAAGACACGAATAAAAATCCTACGCTCCTAGAGAGGGAGGGAGTGCCCTCTGCAGTGAGACCATGGAAACTCCTGAAGTATGAGGTCTACTCTGGCAGCAGAGGACAGGATGGCTACATGCATGGAGAACCTGGAGGCCGGTGGAACTGAGGAAACATGAAATGAGGGCGGCTTGAGCTGGGGTGGAGGCATTGGGGTGGAAAGGAGAGAAGGTCCTGAGTAGGAGAGATGTTTTGAAGACTAAGAATTAATTATAATAACAACAATGAATTAATATTAGCAATGAACAAAACATTTGTCTTGTGCTACTATGTGCCAAGTACAGTGTTTAAGTGCTTGTCATCTCAGTTGATCTTCACAACAACCCTGGGGAGCAGGGGCTATTATTTTCCCCATTTTACAGATGAGGAAACTGAGACAAACAGAAGTTAAGTGACATGCCCAGGGTCCCACAGCTAGTCTGTGTCTGAGACTGGATTTGAGCTCAGGTCTTCCTGACTCCGGACCCAGTGCTTTATCGAGTGCTTCACCAAGCTGCCCATAAAAAGATTCAGTGACTGCATATTATAGGTGAAGGAGAAGGAATGAAAGGTGGCTTGCTGGGTTTGAATCTAGAAGACTGGGATTGCGGTAGAGTTATTGACAAAGATGGGGAATTTGGGCATGGGTTTCAGTTGTGGGGCAAGGGGCATCAGAGGAGATGGTTAGTTTGATTTGACCTTGATTCAGAAATGTCCATCTTCATTTGGAAACCTTTCATGGGCTGTGATCCATCCTGCTAAGCTGCTTCCCTTCTTGATCACCGAGCATCCAGGGCTGACTCTTTCCTTGTCTCCATGGAGTCTGTGTGGGGAGGACTTGCTCAGGAGGGAGGGCCATTTGGGCTGGTTCTAAGCTCTCTCCACTGTTGGGCCCCCCTTGCCCTCCTGGTGCTCATACTAGGTCATGTTTCTAGAGCGCCTTCCCAACCATTGGCTTATTTAGCTCATGAGCCCAGCCACCAGGCTGGGAAGGGGGGAGCACAAGGATGCCTGCTTTATGGAGGAGCAAACAGGTGCAGATGAGGCTGAAGCAACTTGCTCATGACCACACAGCTAATAAGGTTAAAACCTCCTCTTCTGACTACTGAGGTGGCTGCTATTTTCACATGGTGTCCTCAGGAGATATGCCATGGGATAGGGTGAAGTGCTACTTTCTTGGCCATTACCTCCTCTAAGAATCACAAATGAAAACAGGATGCCAGAGTTAGATGCTGGGGCCGCTAGGTGGCGTTGTAGTGGATCAAGAACTGGGCTTAGAATCAGGAAGACTCTTCTTCCTGAGTCCAAATCTGACCTCAGACACTTATTAGCTCTGTGACCCTGGGCAAGTCACTTCACCCCGTTAGCCTCAATTCCCCATCTATAAAATGAGCTGGAGAAGGAAATGGTAAACCACTCCAGTATCTTTGCCAAGAAAACCTCAAATGAAATCATGAAGAGGCAAAGATGACTGAGATGACTGAATAATGACAAAGAGTTAGACGCCAGATGGTTTAGGGCAGGTGTCTCCCAGCATTTCTCATGGAGTTTGGCCCTACTGTTGGGACTAGCTGTGGGCCTGACTTTGACCAACAATCTCACCCTACCCCACTCTGTATTTGTGATTGGGAAGCTAAGAAGCAGCAAGATCTGCCTTCCTGGAAGCCCAGAGGCGTGGTTGATCTGGAAGTAGGAAAACAGCTGCTGTGACGAGGTAGCCAGAGGGCTGCAGATGGAAGGTGGTGATTTCTCAGTTCTTTCTCCCTTTCCTTCCGTCTGTTCCAAGAGGGCATGATATTTTCCTGGGGCATGGGAGGCTTATCTTTGTTTCTTAAAAAGTTTTGTTTACCATTTTGTGCTTAAATATTTACTTTGTCCCTGAAGCCAATAAATGCGAGAGAGACATTTCTACCCTATGTGTGTTACGGTTTTAATACAGCCCTGAAATAGGGAGATGGGAGCACCTGAGCCTGGAGAAAGATGGAAAGCTTTGGTATGTTGCCAGAGTGTGATCTCTAGCTGAGGATTCCAGCTAAGGAAGAGAATTATTGATTCCATCTGCAACTTTCCAGGGCAGAGAGAATATTTTTTTTTATCAGGGTTTCTCTAGGCATGAGTCAGAGGTGATCACCAGTGCTAGACTGTTATTGATATGGATATCTGCCTTTCTCTCCTGATCTGATTTGAAACTACACCGAGGGGAGGAGTATCTTGGTCCACAAATAGTAGGGGTGAGCGTGACTGACACCTTCCCATCTGCTCAACAGCTCAGCTTGGCTACCATCACTGGGATGGTTATGACGAGGTTCTAGTACTTGTAGTAATAAATCCCCTTGGACATGGTCCAAGATGGAATTGCCTTATATGGCATTCAATTTTATAATGTTTCATTTATGTCAGATCTCTGCTATTAGAGATCTTTGGAGAGGTTAGATTTATGATTTTTTTCAGGGTAGGGAACTCTCAGCGTGGAAACTCCCTTCATTAGTGTAGATCCACAAGCTTCTCAGGCAGTTGCCTGTGGGCCTGAAAGGTTGTGTCTTAGCTAAGGAAGGGCAAACAACAGGTATGTATCCCAGGGAGGTTATTCATTCTCCTTAATGATCTCGGATGGAAAATCTCCTTTTTTCCTTGTCTACATCTTAAAATTTTGACTCATATAGTAACTGGATTTAATCATTCAAATATTTGGGGGTATGTGTTTATTTTTCTTAAAATGGTAAAAGGGTGTTTTTATCCCAATAGGATATAACCCATTCGACAGAAGGGATTATGAAGTTTTTGGTGTTGTCCCCTTAGAGTCAAGAACTGTGCTTGAATATTGTAGGCACCTAATAAATGTTTGTTGAATTGAGTGAGAAGCAACATAAAAGGTTCTCCTGTTGCTCCAATATACAGAGGGCATACTACCAATTCCAGCACATTCTAGAACATGCCATTGTCTCCTCTGTCAAATCCTCAGGGACATGAAAGAAATTGATCAATATGTTCACAGTGGAACAGCAAAATGCAAAAAAAAAAGCATATGCCAGTCAGGCTATGATCTGCAGCTCAAAGGGCATGGGCACATGCACAGACACACATCTTGGACAGACAATGAAGATGGACAGTGCACTAGACCCAGAATGAGGTAGGGGAAGAGGCTGGATACCTTTTGAGAAGTCGTGTTGTGCTTTCAGAGGCCCTGTACTACTTGCTGTAGCGAAAGTCCATGTCTTTAACAGAAAGCATCCCCCAGTGATGCTGTATGACTGTGACCTCTGTGAGCTTGGACAAATCCAAATGATTAGGAACTCAAAGGAGATCTAAGTGGTGGGTTTAAATAGGCTGGAAGATTTACCAGCAATGGTTTCCATTAGAGAAGAAAGCCATCATCGAGGGTATGTGTGACCACAAAAGGAAGTGAGCTAGTCATGTATCAAGAATGAGAGCCAACAGGCAGATGAAATCTGGGAACGTTAGACTTGGGAGGCCCTTTCGAGGTCATGTAGACCAATTTGGAAATCCCCACAAAACAGTAAAGGCAACATGGTACAGTGCAACGTTGAACTGGAAGTAAGGAAGATCTGGGTTTCAATCCATCCCCAGAAGCTTACAAGCAGGTAGCCCTGGGCAAGACGTTTAACCTTTCTGGGTCTCACTTTCCCAGGTATAAAGATATACATAGAGCATTTATTATGCCAGACACTGTCCTAAGTACTGAGATACAAATGCAAACAAAAAAGACAGGTCCCTACCCTTAATGAGCCTACATTTTAGTGGGAAAAGATGGTACATAAAGGGAAGCTAGAAAATAGGGGCAGGGATTGCGGAGAAGATGCCCGTGTTTGGGACAAGACTGTGGCTAGGCTGTGGAGTAGGCTAGGTAGTGAGGAGGGGCACCATGGGTAAAATAGGCCTGTCCACATAGAAGAGAAGGCCATGGGGTGGTGGCATCTCTGGAGTGAGAAAGTTGCTGATGTGGACATGGAGGAATCTGAAGATGTAGGGATGGAGTTGGGAGTGAAGTGAGGCTAGCCCTGGTGTATCATGAAATGGTGATCAGGCCAGCAATTCACCAATCACAAGAGAGTTCTTAAAGGCCTCACTCTGTCAAATCGGACTCTGTGACTTCAGAGGTCTCTTGCAGCTCTACACCAGTGATCTTATGGTAATCTAGCCTCCTCTTGAAGAATTCCAGTAAGTAATAAACCATAAGCCTCCTAAAGTGGCACATTCATCTTTTGAATAGTTCTAAATGTTAGGAAGTCTTTCCTTCCATTGGAATGAAATTGCTCTGTCTTTGACTTCGACCAAGTTGAATAAGTCTAATTTTGCTTTTATATGACAACCTTCCAAATACTTGAAGAAAGCTCACATCCTGCCCCTCCCCATGATAGAAATCCCTCCTTGTAACAAATGACACAACATAAATCAGCCTATTAGCAATGTCTCAGAATGCATTTCTTTGTCTATACTTCTTGTCCGTCACCTCTCCACCACGTAGTGGTAGGTATGTTTTACTATGGATCCTTTAAAGTTGTGATTGCGCTGGTCGGTGCATGAATTGTTCTTCCTGTTCTGCCACCTTCACTAGGCATCAGTTCATGACAGTCTTTCCATATTTCTCTGAATCTATCATATTTATATTTCCTTATGGCACAGTAAAATCCTATGATATGAATATGTCACAATTTGTTCAGCTATTCCCCAATTAATGGACACCTATTTTGTTTTCCATTCCTTGCAGCAGCAAAGTGCTGCCATAAATATTTTTGTATGTAAAGGTCCTTTCCTTCTGTTCTTGACCTCCCTGGGGCACAGTTCCTAGTGGTTGTAGTGGAGGTATGTACAGTTTGTAACTTTGGGGTGGATAATTCCAAAATGTTTTCCAGAATGTTTGGACTAATTCATAGCTCCACCAATCCTGCATGAGGGGATATGTCTTCCCACAAACCTCTGGCAATAACGATTTTCCTCTTTCACCATCTTTCACAGTCTGATGGCTGTGAGGTAGAATTTGAATTTAAAAAATTGTTGGTATCTTTTGTTTTTACGTCACCTACAATTCCCATGATATCCTTCCTCTCACTGCCTCCCAGAGGAGAGTTTTAAAGCTATCCTTTATAATACAGAAGAAGAAAAAAGGAAAAATTTCAGCAAAATCAAAATATAAAAACAAATTTGATCTTATATAGTATTCCAGACCCATGGCTCTCCACCCCTGCAATGAAGGGAGAGAGATAAGGGGAAAGGAGTGCTATTTTCTCACATCTCTTCTTTGGAGCTAATCATCACAATTAAGCATTAGATGATGGGGGTTTTTTTCTTTCCATTTCCATTGTCGTAGTGATTGTATAGTTCATTTTCTTGGTTCTGCTTACTTCACTTTAAATCAGTGCATATAAATTTTCCCAGGCTTCTCTATATTCATCATATGCATTATTTATTGTTGGACAGAAATATTCCTTTACATTAATATGCCCTATTTTGTTTATCTCCAGTTCTTTGTCACCTCAAAAAGCACTGCTGTAAAGATTTTGGTGTATAGAGGTCTTCTTGTCATTGACCTCCTTAGAGGTCATATGCCTAGCAGTGGAATATCTAGTCAAAGGGTATGAATATTTTTGTTACTTTATTTGCCTAATTCCAAATTGTTTTCCAAAATGATTGAACCAGTTGATAGGTCCAACAACAAGTGTGTTCATTTTTCTATGTGAACTAATTCCATCTTTTGTTATCTTTGCCATTTTGCTGGGTGTGAGGTAAAATGTCAGGGTTGTTTGATTTGCCTTTCTCTTATTAGTGATTTGTAATATTGTTTTACATTGTCATACATAATTTGCACTTCCTTTGAGAACTGTTCAAGTTCTTTGAAAACATATATTGGTGAATGGCTTTGTTTTTCTTAAATATATATATATATATATGTATATATACATATATGGATAGATATTTATGTATCTATCCATATGTATCAAACCATTATCAGAGATACTTGATACAGATAATTTTTTTCAGTTGACTAGTTCCATGCTTATTTTATTTAATTTTGCTCCCAGAAAAGGTTTTTACTTTCACATAATAAATTATCTATTACCTCTATCAATTGTTCGGTTAAGAATTAACCCCCTCCCTGAAGCTTTGGAAGGTATGTAATCTGTTTCTTTCATCATCATGACCATCATCATCTTCAACAATAATTACAACCAGAATTTACAAAGGTCCTACTATGTCGCAGATGCAGAGCAGCCATTGTAAAGGAGTTGGAATGTTTTGTGTAAGGGACAGCAAGGTAGCAATAGCAAGACTTAACAACAGATTGGACATATGGGACAAATTCAGGTGAGGAGGGAAGGATAATATGAAGGTTGTGAGCCTGGGTGCTTGGGAGTATGGTAATACCCTGAACAGTAATAGGGGAGCTGGGAAGAAGGAAGAGTTTTGAGGGAAAGACAATGAGTTCTGTTTGGAACACGTTGAGTTTCAGATGCCCAGGTAACACCTAGTTTGAGACGTCCCAAAAGCAGTTGGCGATGTGGGCCTCGAGGTCAGGACAGATGTTCGTGCTGAATAAATCAATCTGACTGATTTTTACCTTTTTCACTATTTCCGCTGAGATTCTTGGCCTTTTGTCCTCACAGAATAATTTTTCTGATCATTTTGAGTCTATGAAATAAACTCTTGGTACTTAGGTATGGTAATAAACATTAATTTAAGCATCATTGCCATTTTTATTATGTAGTTATTCAGTCATTTGCAGTCATGTCTGATGACTCTTGGTGACCCCGTTTGGAGTTTTCTTGGAAAAGATCCTGGAGTGGTTTACCATGTCTTTCTCCAGCTCATTTTACAGATGACGAGACTGAAGCAAACAGAGTGAAGTGACTTGCCCAGGGTCACACAGCTAGTGAGAGTCTGAGGCCGCATTAGAACTCAAGAAGATGAGTCTTCCTGACTCCAGCCCTGATGCTCCATCCACCGTACCACTTAGCTGCCCTTTTATTATATTGGCACAGCTGAGTCGTGAGCAGCTAGTATCTCTTCAGTTATTTGTCCACTATTTCTGTAAAAACTGCTCTGTAATTGTATTGATGTCTCCTGAGTATGTCTTCACAGGTAGACTGCCAGAGGTTTTATACACTGGGTAGTTTGAATTGGGTTTCTTTTTCTTCCTGTTGAATTTTAGTTCCTTCCTGTTGAGTTTTATCGGAGAGGGAGTTGGAATACTCCTTGCTCCCTGTTGTCACTGCCAGATTGTCCCTTTATCCCCTTCACTCACCAGCCTTTCCTCCTTATAAATCTCTTATACTTATGCCTATCTCTACCATCTTTTCTAGTAGATTGCACCCTCCATTGCCTTACTTTCTCAAATCTTCCAACTCTCCCTATAATGGCTCCATCCCTGCTGCCTTCAGACCTGCTTGAGTCTTCTCCCATCCTTCACGGGCCTCTCCTCCACATGCTATCCTCTCATATCTTTCTTCCCTCTCTCAGCCAAACTCCTTGGAAGAGCTGTCTGCACATGGTGCCTCCACTTCCTCCTCTCTCCCTCACTCCTCATGAACTTTCGTAGTCTCGCTTCCAACCTCACCTCTCAATAGAAACTGCTCTCTCCAAAGCTATCAGTGGTCTCTTAGTTGCACAATCTGGTGGTCTCTTCTCATTCTGAACTGTTCTTGACTTACTTGGTTTATTTAACGACACTATTGACCATCTTTTCTTCCCGGATACACTCTCTTTTGGGGGTTTCTAGAACACTCTCTCCTAGTCTACCTCCCACGTGTCTCACTACTCTTTTTCAGTTTCCTTTGCTGTTTCACTATCTATGTTATGCCCCCACAACTGTGGACATTACCCAGGGTTCTGTTCTAGTTCTTCTTTTCACTGTGTGTATTCTTTTTTTGTAAACTTATCAGCTCCCATGAGTTTAATTATCATGTTTAGGCATCCAGGTGGGGCAGTGGATAGAGCTCTTGATGTAGAGTCAAGAAGACCTGAGTTCAAATCCAGCCTCAAACACTTACTTGCTGTGTAACCCCGAATAAGTCCCTTAACTTCTATTTACCTCAGTTTCCTCAACTGTAAAATGAGGATTAAAAACAGCACCTACCTTCCAGGGTTATTGTGACGATCAAATGAAATAATATTTATAATGCACTTAGCACGATCACCTGGCACATAGTAAACACCATATAAATGGTGGTGATTCCTTCCTCTTTCCTTCTTGTCTATAAAGATTATTTTCAGATATATAAATGATTTTTATTATATTCTAAAATTAATATGTTCTACTATTTTAAAATTTTTGAACCATCCTTGCATTCTTAGTATAAATTACACCTTGTTATAATGGACAATCTTTGAATATGTAGTTTGAGCCTCTTTCCTAATATTTTATTCAATACTTTTGCATCAATATTCATTAGAGATATTGTTCTGTACCAGAGATCATTAACCTGGGAACTGACCCCTTGTGGGTCCTTGAATAGATTTCAGGGCAACCATGAATTTGGATGAGAAAAATTACATATTTATTTCAATACAATTGGTTTCCTTTGTAATCCTAGTTATTTGATTTTATGCATTTTAAAACACGATTTTGAAAAGAGGTCCATGACAGATACAGAAAAGTTAAAACCCATAGTCTATGGATTTCTTTTCTCTGATTTTATTTCTCCCTAGTTTAAATATCAGGATGGTATTTGTTTCATAAAAGTAATTTGGTAGGATGCCTTTTTTCTTTATCTTCCCAAACAATTCATATGTAGTAGAATTAATTCTTTGAATAGTAAAATTCACTTGTAAATCTGTCCAAACTTTTTTTTTCCTTTGGAAGTTAATATATAACTTACTTTCTTTTTCTGCAATGGGGTTGTTTACCTTCTCTTTTTCATTATTATTAATCTGAATATTTTTGTTAGATATTCATCATTTCATTTTATGTGAATAGTTTTGTTGACATATAATTAAGCAAAATAATTTCTAAAAATTGTCTCTTTGTTCTTCATATATCGTGAGATCTTTTTTCATTGTTGCTGGTTTGATTTGGTTTTACTCTCTTTTTTAAAAAAAATCAAATTAGATGGCTTGTCTGTTTCACAATTTTCCAAAAATCAGCTCAATTTCATTTTTAAAATTGTCTTTGCATCTTTTATTTTAAGAATTTCAGGTTTCATGTTTGTATTTTATTATGCTTTTCTAGTGTTAAACTTGCATGCCCAATCTATTCCTTGATCTCTCGCGTCTGTCTTTTGTTGATGATTATTTTCAGAGTTATAAAATTTCCCCTGTAGACTGCTTTGACTGCATCTCAGAGGTTTTAGTGTGAAGTTTCATTATCATCTTAAAAAGAAAGTTAATTGTTGTTTTATGATTTGTTCTTTGACTCTTGTGTTCTTTAGGATTATATTATTTAGTCTGCATTTAACTCCAAATCTTTTATTCGAATTATCCTTATTGATTATAAATGGTCAGTAAAAGATATTTAATATCTTGGATTTTTGCATTTTTAAATGAATTTTAAATGCCGTAGTACATGGTCAGCTTTTGTGAAGATACCATTCAGAGATGAGTAATATGAACTCTCCTTATGATCCATTCATTAGTAGTCAGAAATATAGCATATATAAACTTCCAAAAATTTTATTCAAAACTTTAACTTCTTTCTTATTTATCTTTCTGTTAGATACGTTTAAGTCAGAAACGGGCTTATTATTTTGCTCTCTCTGTCTCCATGTGAGTTTCTCCTTTAAGTACTTAGATGCTATGCTATATATTTAGTATTGATATTATTTCATTATTTATAGTGATTTTAAATCTAGTATAATCTTCCTGCTCATGTTTTTTAAGCATTTCTATTTTTTCTGTTGCCTTATCTGAGCGTGATCACTCTCTCTACTTTTTTGGATTCATTCGAGACATAATAGATTCTACTCTTTCTCTTCATTATAAATCTGTGTTAATCTTTGTTTCATGTGAGTTTCCAGTAAAGATTCCACTTTTTAATCCATTCTGCTATCCTCCTCCCTTTAATGGGTGAATTTATACTATTTTTCTTCATGATTGTGATTTAGGTATGGTGTTTCTTTCCATCATATCCTCCTGTCTTTATTTCTTTGCCTTTCTTCCTACCCCCTCCATCCTTTGACAAAGAGAAAGAAGGTAGTGAAAGAAATGGATTGAGATAAACACAAGGTCTCCTAAAGAGCCTGCTGTTTCCTCAATTTCCCCTCCTTGTGCTTTTCTAGTAACAGGCCCTGTATAACTCTGCTTGCTTCTTCTAGCTAAACATTTCTGGTATACTGATCTTGCTTTGATTATAGAAGGGCCAGATGTTAGCTAAAGATAATTTTTTTAATTAGGGTAGAAAACCAAACCTCTGGCTAAATGTTAGGACTTTACCTAATTGGGCACACTCTTATGATAGCAACTCCATAAAACAGCAGAGGTGGAGGTTATATTGCCCTCAGACTAAAAGATGAGCCAATACTTGTAACATGGTGTGGCTAATTAAAGGGACGCTGAGAGGAGACAGACTCTGCCTGAATGAAATTCATCTTCACCCTTCCAATAGAGAGGAGGGAACAAAAAGAACCAAGTACCATAAAATTCTCATCCTCCCTATCCATACCTTCATGTTTATGTTCTTCTGATGTATCTCAAGTATAAGAAATATTAAATTCCTTCCTCTTACTCATATCTTAGTTTATTTCTTTCCCCCCTCCCTTTAACTCTCTTATATCAAGCAAAACAAGGAAGAACTGTGCATGTTTGTCTTTCCTTGATTCCTTTTTTG
Organism: Phalanger gymnotis; assembly: GCA_028646595.1. NCBI lineage: Eukaryota > Metazoa > Chordata > Mammalia > Diprotodontia > Phalangeridae > Phalanger > Phalanger gymnotis. Next base: position 76 of record JAQQSZ010006024.1, on the reverse strand, counting down.
GCTGTTGAAGACAGTGAGGTTTTGAAGGAACAATGCCCTCTTTTCCCCCGTTATGATGCAAATACTTGATCATCAT
>JAQQSZ010006023.1:0-13713 GCA_028646595.1 Phalanger gymnotis | reverse complement strand
TTCTTCAGTGGTCTTTTGGACCTCCTTTTCCATTTGGCTAACTCTGCCTTTCAAAGCATTCTTCTCCTCATTGGCTTTTTGGAGCTCTTTTGCCATTTGAGTTAGTCTATTTTTTAAGGTGTTTTCTTCAGTATTTTTGGGTCTTTTTTAGCAAGTTATTGACTTGTTTTTCATGGTTTTCTCCCATCCTTCCCATTTATCTTCCCAATTTTTCCTCTACTTCTCTTACTTACTTTTTCAAAGCTTTTTGAGCTCTTCTGTGGCCTGAGACCAGTTCATATCTTTTTTGGAGGCTTTTGATGTAGGCTCTTTGACTTTGTTGACTTCTTCTGACTGCATGCTTTGGTCTTCTTTGTAACCAAAAAAATATTCTAAGGTCTGAGTCTGAATCCAAGACCATTTTCACTGCCTGGCCATGTTCCCAGCCAACTACTTGACCCTTGAACTTTTTGTCGGGGTACAGCTGCTTGTAGAGTAGAGAGTAGGTTGAGGGGCTGAGCTGCTACTTTCAGAGCTAATTCTGCACAGCAAGCTCTGCCACACCAGTGCTCCTTCTCCCCCAAGAATTGCCAACCAGGATTGCAGCCCACATCCAGGCACGGTAAAGCAGGCTTTGCACTCCTGCTTTAATCCCCTGTATAATTCCTCCCTCCAGGTGGGCCTGGTTCCAGAGGCAATTTCAGCTGGAGCTCTAGAAACAGCCTCAGAATTGCACCAACTCTGCCTCTGCCTGCAAACTCCTTTCACTCTGTCCCAGAAGCTTTTCCCAGTAACTTGCTCTGTTATCTTTGGCATTGAGAAGTATGGTAACTGCCACAGCTCAATGATTCAGGGCCCTACAACCTGTTCCATCTGGTTCCTGGTCTGCTTTGTCCTGGTGTGGCACACATGGGGCTCTGCTCTGCTCTGCTCCAAGCTCCATGTGATAGACCATTCCCAGCAACCATCGAGGATGTCCTGGGCTGGAGCCCTGATTCTCTCTGCTATTTTGTGGTGCTATTCTGCAGTGCCAGAATTTGTTCGGAGCCATTTTTATATGTATTTTGAGGGAGACAGCTTAAGCAAGTCCCTGCTTTCTAGCCGCCATCTTTGCTCCAAGACAGGTAGATTAAGATGGATATACATACACGTATATACATATACTCATATATGCTTATATACACATATATGCATATATACATGCATGCATTCATAAGTACGTACATACATACATACATATATTCCCTTCAACTACCCAAATACTGAGGAAGGTCTCATGAGATACAAATATCATCTTTCTATGTAGGAATGTAAACATTTCAACTTTTCTAAGTCCTTTATGATTTCTCTAAGTTTAACTTTTCATATTTCTTTTGATTCTTTTATTTGAAAGTCAAATTTTCTATTCAACTCTGGTCTTTCCATAAAGAATGCTTGAAAGTTCTCTATTTCATTGAATATCCATATTTTGCCCTGAAGTATTATTCTCAGTTTGGCTGGATAAGTGATTCTTGATTTTAATTCTATCTCCTTTGACCTCCAGAATATCATATTCCAAGCCCTTCGATCCCTTAGGGTAGAAGCTGCTAGATGTTGTGTTATCGTGATTGTGTTTCCACAATACTAGAATTGTTTCTTTCTGGCTGCTTGCAATATTTTCTCCTTGGCCTGGAAACTCTGGAATTTGGCTCCAATATTGCAGGAGTTTTCTTTTGAGGATATTTTTCAAGAGGCCATGAGTGGATTCTTTCAATTTCTATTTTACTCTCTGGTTCTAGAATGTCAGGCCAGTTTTCCTTTTCTTGAAAGATGAGTTCAAGGCTCTTTTCTTGATCATGGCTTTCAGGTAGTCCAATAATTTACAAATTATCTCTCCTGAACCTATTCTCCAGGTCAGTGATTTTTCCAATGAGGTGTTGCCACTGTCTTCCATTTTTTCAATCTTTTGGTTCTTTTTTATAATTTCTTGATTTCTCATAAAGTTACTAGCTTCTACTTGCTCCATTCTAATTTTTAAGGCATTGTTTTCTTCAGTGATCTTTTGCAACTCCTTTTCCATTTGACTAATTCTGCCTTTTAAGGCATTCTTCTCCTTTAGCAAGCCGTTCATTCATTTTTCATGATTTTCTTGCATCACTCTCATTTCTCTTCCAATTTCTCTTCTACTTCTCTTACTTGATTTTCCAAATCCTTTTTGCAACTCTTCCATGACCTGAGACAAATTCTTATTTTTCTTGGAGGTTTTCGATATAGGATCTTTACTCTTTTGACTTCTTCTGGTGTTTCAACAATCTGGCTGACAACTGTTGTAGGAGTGAAAGACTGACACAAGCCCAACAACAAGAACATTGCCATCATAGGTTCTTTTGATCTGCTTTACTAAGGAAAGCAACATTTAGGGGTTAACAAGCTTATTTTAATATAGCATACAAATATCACTCACTTAGTTCAGGGGAAAAAGCCAGCACCCTGAACTTCAGAGCAAATACAAACAAATTACAAACAGATCAAATACAATACCAAGAAAACCAAGTTCAGACATTGGGGCAAGCTGGAGGGCTCTTAACTACAGCTGCCCAGAGTCTCCACATCAACATGCCACCAAGAGTGAGATCCCTAAACAAATGGCTGTCCTCCCTTTTTTTAATACAGTTTCAGATGTCATCAAACATCATCTGAGCAACCAGAACTTAGGCTCCTATAATTGGCTCTGGAGTTAGCACCTCCCCTTAGGGCCCTGGGAGCTTCACATCCACATAGACTTAACACCTAGTAATTAGGAGTTTGGTGCAAACTTAGGAGCAAAGCTATAATCAGGCCTCCCTTAGTTAGCCCCACCTGGGGCCCCACCTTGGTTACCAATTCACACCCACATAGGTTTCACACCAAACTGGGGTTTGGGTCTGGGGCTAAGCACCTAGTAAGACTCAAAGACACTTAATTAATCATTTTAAAACATTAAGAAAGTCCTAACTTAATTGATATTACATCTGGTTGTATGTTTTGATCTTCTTTGTCATCAAAGTAAAATTTTAAAGTCTGAGTCTTTTTACACTGCTTGTTCATTTTCCCAGCCAATTACTTGACTTTTGCCCTCTTTGCCAGGGTATGACTGCTTTCAGATTGGAGAGTGCTCTTTCTCGTGCTTCCAGGGTTTTGCGCTTCTGTTTTCAGAGCTACTTCTATTCTGAGGTGATATGATATTCCTCTCCTGGCCTGGGCTCTGGTCTGTGAGGGCATGCACTCCTTTCTGCCATGTGTAGTAGGAAGGCTGGATTTATAATCTCAAATATAATCATGTATATGTTTGAATGGTTCGAAATCACAAGGTATGAGGGATTCTCTAAGTAGAAAGCAACAAAACATTTATTTAGGCACCACAGCAGCAGATCCACGAACCAGCCTCCCCATTCCTACATCTTGACCAAAAGCCTCCAGGCCCAGCAGGCCTGCCTCACAAGAGTAACCAGGAGGCCACAGAAAAACAAGATGGTGTTTAACCAAATCATATTTACCTCAAATCCTTGCTCGCACTCCTGGGTCCACACACGGGTCAGCACCGCTTCTGCGGCTTTGGCTTTTTTCAGCTTCAGGTGAAGTTGTCTCTTAGCTCGCCTCTCCTCGCAGCCAAGCCTCTGGCATCCTCAAGCCCCGCCTCAACGACCAGAGACCATTGGTTCCCGAGTTGGCCCCTCTTAAGTCATCAATCTACACCCACACAGGTTTCACAGCTGACAGGGCTTTGGGCCTGGGGCTTAGCACTTAACACCTGAAAGTACTTTCACTCAAAGGAAACAAAAGCCAAACTCCTCAAGTGCTAAGGAGCCCATTTTGCCTTACCACACACCATGTAACTACCAAGATGACTCCCTCTCCACAGCCACCACAAGCTCTGCCACCTCAGCACTCCTCCTCCCCCAAGGACTCCCAAACAGGACTGTGACCCAGATCGAAGTAGGGCAAATCACGAGAATCCTGCCTCAGCACCAGGAAAAAGATCCCTGCACTCCCTCTCTGATCACCCACTTGATTCCCCCTACTGTCTGTGGGCCTGGAGCTCTGGAAGCAGCAAGTACTGCTGCTGCTGCCACTGCCACAGTCACCTCCTCCACCCCAGGGCTGGACCTGTACCACTCACTTCTCTCACCCAGGTCCAACAGGTTTCCCTCTAATTGGCTACACTGTCTTTAGTATTTGTTGGTTGAGAAGTTTGGAACCTGCCACATCTCAGTGACTCGGGGCCCTGAGGCCTGCTCTGCCCTGTCTGCTCTGGCTTGATCTGTCTTGGTACAGCCCCAGCTGGGCTGCACTGTGCACCCAGCATAGTGTGAGAGTCCCTTCCCAACAACCATTCAGGCCATCTTGGGCTGGAGACTTGCTTCACTCTGTTATTTCTTGAGTTCTGTAGCTCAGGAATTTGTTTAGAATCATTTTTATAGGTGTTTGGAGGGATTTGGGGGAGAGCTCAAGTGAGTCCCTTTTTTCACACTGCCATCTAGGCTCCATCCCCCCAAACTCATGTATTTCTGTTGATCTTAGAGCCACCATTAAATTTACCCAGGCTAAAAATTTTGTACCGATGTTTTTATTTTTCTCTTAATACTAATATTCAAATGATAAGTAAGTTCCTCTCAGCATCTCTGTATTACAAGTATTGCTTTTCATTACTATTGTTATCAATACATCTCAGATTTACATAACCTTCTGGTTATACAATGTTATTTGGTAAAGAACTATTTTTCCCTTTTCATCAAACCTAGATCACCCTCTCTGAAATTTCCACACTTTGCCCTTATTTCTGACCTCTGGTGTTAAAAAAGAACAAGTCAAATGTCCCTTCCCCATAACAGCCTTCCAGGTATTTGAAGATGTCAATGACACCCTTCGTAAGTCTTTTTTTTTATGTTAAATGCCACCAGTCCTTCAAAAGATCCTGGGATGACATGGATCCCAGTTCCCTCAGGTTGCATTCTCCTTCCTCCCCATTTACTTTAGATATTAAATCCTTCCTCAAGTAGGGAATGTATAGACAAATGAAAAGATTAGTCCAGCTGTGGAAAGAAAAGAGCAAAGAAACAAGTGCCCAGCACCTCTGTCGTTGGTATAATGTTGTACTTACTATAGACAGAATTTACATTATCTTTCTTGTTCATTGCTTTATGATGTTGACTTGTAGTTAGCTTGCAGCCCATAAATATCCTTGGATGTTTATTTCTTGTATTTTTTTATTCATCTTGTACTTACAGGACTGATGCTTTTTAATCTAAGCTTAAGATTTTACATTTGTCTATATTGAATTGTATCCTACTAAGTTTTATCTATTTTAACCAGGTAAGTATTTTTAATAACAAATCTCTTATTAATTTGTGATACAGCATTACTCCCAGATTTCAGTCATGCTAAAATTTGATAAACCTGTCATCTCTGGTTTTTTGTTGTTTGTTTGTTGGTTTGTTTTTTTACATAAGTCATTGACTAAAAAAAAATAAATGGCACAGGCCCAAGGAGAAAAAAATCACTGGAGAACTCTACTAGAGACACCCTCTCAGATGAAGTCAAACCATCTAGTGAATAATCCTTCAACATTTTTGAATCCATAAAGTTATCTAATCTACATGTTTATATTAACAAACAGATAAAACATACTCATACAAAACCCCAAGAGAGGATTTGTAGTGGGCTTTGCCAAAATTTCAGCAAACTTGATCAAAAGAATTATCCTTTTCCACCTGGGTATCCTTGTCAAAATAAAAGAAAGAAATGAGCTTAGTGTGTCATAATGTCCCCTTGATGACGCTATGCTGAATCATTACAATGGCGTCTTCCTTTTCTGTCTTATTACCATCCATCCCTTTAATAATACATTGCAGAATACAAGCAGAAATCAATATCAAATTCCATTCTTCTCCATTTCTTAAACATTGGAACATTAGCCTTCCATTAGTCCTTTGGCACTTCTCCATCATCTCCCAGAAATCACCAATACTGGCTCAATAATCACATCTGCTAGTTCTTTCAGCACCTAAGTATGGGTCAGGAAGATATTGAGCCTTTCATGAGCAATTAAATCTTCTCTTTGTGATGACCTCTTTTGAGGAGGGCATTAGCATCTTTTTAACACCATTTTTGTCCTTGTCTTTCTAAAGATCATTCTCCTACACAAAAGAAACAAGCAAAATATGACCAATCCCTCCTCGTCTGAATTGCTAGCTATTATAGTCCCTTTTGTTCTGTGTATCAATGCTATTTCTTTCGTCTTCATTATTGTTTTCTTTTAGGTCACTGAATTATTAGGGTATGACAGATGGGTGGTTCTTCAACTGAAAACCTGGATTTGCATCTGCAAAATTCACTATTGCATTCCTGGACCTCATCAATTCAAGTGAACTACCATCCAGATAAATGGGAAGATAGATTGATAAAATCACACACAGTTACTTTTCCTGAGGTAAAAAAGGTTTTTTTTTTAAGTAGATCAACGAAATTTCACTAGGTTCATCTAATTGGATTTGGATATTAATAACATTATTGTAAGAAGAAAAACTCCTGAATCCGCATCTTGAATTTTACCCCCAAAAGCAATGCTTTAATCAGAGAAATGTAATAGATTCTAAAACCACTGAGTTAAATTTCTTCCCAAATTACCCAGGCATTTTCAAATTAAGGGAAAAAATGACTGACATTTGGTTACATTTTGGTTTTAGGGATCTCTAAAAATTTGAAAATATTTCCAGACATTTAACAAGTCCATAATGTGACAAGATTCATTCATTCTCAATTTAAATGTCTAATTTGACTAATGAGGCAGGTTGTTCCACTTGAAAGTGTCTCCATTTTGGTTTCATCTTCATTTAAATCAAGTCAGTGACCCAGATAGGCCACCAGGAGCCAAATTTCCTGTGATCCCCACAAAAGCAGAAATGTGTGTGTGTGTGTGTGTGTGTGTGTGTGTGTGTGTGTAAATGTATTTAAAATGTTTGGTCATTGCTGAGTTGACCATGCCCACAATAAGGCAATACCCTCATGAAACTCTGCTGATTAAAAGAATGTCTATACTCCATTCTTTTTGAAATAGAAAACCAGCTTTTGCTAATGTGAACAGAATGTACAGTCTTTCACTTTGCTATATTCACACTTCTTAAAGACAGCCACTAGAAGGAAATGTCTGTGGGCGGAATCCAAAAGACGCCAAAGAGAGAAAGAAAGAAGGAAGGAAAGACAGCAAAGGATGTCTACTAACCACTTTGTTCTCTTTGTTTTGGAGTGCATAAGCCTCTCAGGCACAACCTCTATACTGAGCACCATTTGGGACTTGTCTGCTAGCAACTGATAAATTATAATTTTAACGAAAGTTTAAGTTGTTGCTTCAAGCTGACTGTAAGTTTTCAGGCCATCCTTACCCATTCAGCTACTCATCTTCCCTTTGAAGGCCAGCTATAGCTCAGTTACTTCACTTAATAGAAAGCATGAACACTTATGGTAATTTCAGGTGATGGAGAGTCCAGGGAAGACCCCCCAAAATTGGGATGGACTTTTTGAGTGAATCCAGGACAAAGGATCCAGACCAATAATGGGCAGGCTTGCCTGAGAGTGATCTTCCTTGTTAGAATGAACAAATCAGCCAATGAGAACATAGAATCATTAAATTGTGTCAAGATAAAGTATGAAGTATAATCCCAGGAGCCATAGCCTAATTTCCTATTAGTGAAATAGTTAAAATCATGCTTTTTTAAGAGAAGGAAAATGTTGTACCAAATGAAATTTTTACTACAGAAATTTTCAGAGCAGATTGAAGAAATAGTAGAAAGCAAAGAACTCTCTGTGAAATTTTAAAGCTCATCTAGGGGAATGTGAAGCATTGTCAATAGAGACTTTGAATTAGGAAGATACAGTTTACAAAACCCATAGAATTTTTAGAGTTGAAGGGGTGCTCCCCGTTTCTCTAGACCAACCTGTACCCAAAGAGGAGCTATCATAAGGGGTGTTAACCTAAACCCTGCTTAAATGCTCCTAAGGGGAAGGAAGCCAGTGCTTCTCAAGGAAGCCCATTCTTTGGGGAATTTCCAACTCTTGTGAAGGTTTTGTTGTTGTCATTTTGTTTTGTTTTCTGGAAAATCAATTGATTTGCCTCTTTGTTACATCAACTCATTGTGTCCACTTCTGCTGTCTGGGCCCAGGTGGGACAAGCTGAATGCCTTCTCCACATCAAAGCCCTTCACATCCAAGATGTTATCCACCTTATTAATGTCATTCTTAAAAAACTTTGGTGACCAAAACCTGTCCTACCTCTGAAATGAGCTGAATGAGAATGTCCCTTCACTGCTCAAGGACATGACTTGTTCCCTAGTACTTACCTGCTACAAGACAGAGTGCTTTAGAAAAAAAAAAATCATAGATTTGGACTCAGAAAAATAAGTTCAAATCCTGTCTCTTCTCCTTACATTACTTAGGCAAATCACTTCACTCCTTTAGGCCTCAATTTCCTTAACTGTAAAAGGAAGGATTTTGACTCGACTTCTGGGGTTCCTTCCATCTCGAAATCAACAATCCTTGAGCACAAGTCATAGATTTGGTGTGATCTGTGGTGATGGAGTAATTTCCACACCTGCAGTTACTAGTGCTGAAGAAATCATAAACCCTTCCAGGAGCACGCAGTCAAAAGAGCCCTGAAATTTTAATTCATTTTTAATTAATTTTAGTTTCACATCTCAGTTCTAATACTTAATATCTGTGTGACCTTAGTCAACTTATAAATTCTCTGGGACTTAAACTCTTCTCCCCAAAATGAGGTGGTTGGGCTTTATAGTATTAATTCAGCTACTTTAAAAACAGTTTCAGTTTTGCGAGGCACGGAAACATTTATAAAGATATAAAGTCACTTGATTTGAACTTTAAAGCAAGTGTATGACTTAGGTCTCACTGATATACTCATATTACAAACAAAGAAACTGATACCCAGAGGGCTTCCAAAGTTCAAATCAATGACCATACGAGAGAGAGAGAGACAGAGACAGAGAGACACAGAGACAGAGACAGATAGACAGAGAGACAAAGACAGAAACAGAGACAGAGACAGAGAGAGAGAGGGGAGAGAGAGAGAGAGAGAGAGAGAGAAAGAGAGAAAGAGAGAGAGAGAGAGAGAGAGAGAGAAGGAAGAAACAGCATTTATGTTATTTCTAAAGCCCCTGATTGAAATGAAGGAATTCAGGATTAGTGAGGAGTTACCCAAAGAAAAAGGCTTGTATAAAAGGGAATTTTAGGGAAGGCCATGAGCCTGATGTAGTAAAGAATGATAAATGACCATGGTAAGGAGTCTGCTGCCTGAATTTTGGAGACTACCTCACATTCCGCCATGACAGGAAGCTGATAGGCACTTGTCTCCTAGTTCATTGACAGACCTTCATAAAGCAGACATGTGACTCGACAGCCTCAGAGAAACATGGGCTGGAATGCGCAATCATGATAGAAATGGAAAGCCATTATTTATATTGACATGAAAAAGATATGGCTGCACAGAGAATATGACAAAATATATATTACTGAGTTACGAAAAGGGTTGAAATAATCAAGGAGCTGCCATATCATTCATCAAGTCACGCCATTAGGATTAATCAGGCCCTCACACCTGTGAATGCCACTGGCACCCCCAAGGAGCTCCAGAACACAGAGGGTTTCTCTGTAAAGTGTGTGTCTGCTGAATTGCTTAGAGAGTGGTGTCTGTCTGTCTGTTTCTTTTGGTCTATCTGCAGACAGATCAGAGTCAGCCTTTGACTGAGTGGTATTCAGTGAAAACAAGAGGGACAATCCACCTTTATTGTCTGGGTCCAGAGAGGAAGACAAGCTTTGGCTTGGAGGCTTCAGGGCGCTCAGATCAGTGACATAGCCTCTTAATTGTATTGGCCCATCTCTTAAGGGACAAGCATGCACATGTCACCATCCAGTCCTTAGTGCAAATGAAGCCATCCCCTGCAGCTTTGGGATGTCTCTATCCAGCCTGATTTAAAAAGGCATTTTAACAGATGGCTCCCACTGACTTAATATCTATCACCTCTTTAGTTGAGTTGTGGGAATCCAGGAGTGTTGGTTTGTGTATTTCCATAATTAAGTAAATATAATTAGAAAGGATGGGTGTGGACTTTCCAAAAGTAGTCTGAAGCAATATGATGCATTACAAAGAGCACCAAGCTGTGGATAAGAAATCAGCGTTTGAACCCTGGCTCTGCCTCAAACTATGGTTGATCTTAGGGAAGTCATTTTCTCTTCACCTGGCTATCCAGTGGGTGGACAAGATGAAGAGATTCACAGAAGAGCTTCGGGGAAAGACTGCAAGGGCTCCTTGGATGGGAAAAATGCCTCTTTATTCTCACTAATTTTTAGTTGCCTCTGTACCCTCATGTATTTTATTTTATGTATTTAAACACATTGTTCTGAGAAGGGGCCTGTGGATTTTTTTAGTCTGCCAAAGGGATGCATGAATCAAAAAGAAAAGAAAAGAAAAGAAGAGAAAAGAAAAGAAGAGAAAAGCAAAGAAGAGAAAGGAAAATCCTGAACTAGATGATCTCTAATCACTACTATCAGTAAGGCTTTGAGACCATACCACATGAGGACTGATCCAGAAATTGGAATCTCAACTTAAGTGGATCAAAAACTAGAACCTTTAGAAAGTGCTTAGAACAGTACATGAAACATAGTGGGCACTTACTAAATGCTTGTTAAACCTTAATCTAACAGGTAAGTATGATGGAACCTGAGCAGATGGCCTTCACCATCCATCAATTAATCAAATCATACACAGCTTCTGCTGAGTGTCTTCTATGAACCAAGCCCTGCACAAGACTGGGCATCCATATTCGTAAGGAGAATGCTTGTTTCCCCTGAGGAGTTTGCTTGGAGACATCATGTTTGCCAAACACATACATGTATGCCATATATAAAGAACATACATACATACATATTACATACACTCCCACACAAATATGTAATAATTGTATCTGGCGGCTGAGGGGGAAAGGAGAGATTTTGATGACCGAAGATCAGTACCGAATTCCTGAAGGAAGAGGTGCCAAAGTTCAATCTTGGGAAGGAATTAAGGAGTCCAAAAATGGAAACGAGAAGGGGAACATTCTAGGAATGGAAGGCACAACTTATGTATGGAAATGTAGGATCATAAAGGCATTAACATTCTTTATCTTACGTGCTGCAATCCTGTACGTTAGAGATTACACATATGTTGGCCCCTTTTACAGATGACAAAACTGAAGGGCAAAAGAGTTTGAAGTGACATACTGCATCACTCTACTTATACTTTAACCCTTTGGTCATAATTTTATTATTAAAAGCAATAACAATTTAATAATTAAATAAATATCAATTAATCATAATTATAATTGTTAAGAATTTAAATATATGAATTTATACATGGGAAAACACTCAAAGCATCTGATACTTAACTAAAACAAGAAATGGTTTACTAAGTGTCCTTCCATATGGATGCTGTTAGGCTAGCAATGGTAACCTTCCCTAGAGCTGTTGCCCTTTACTTCTTTGCAGTGTGGAGGTGACTTGAGGTATTTGTTCAGTCATTTTCCAGTCATGTCGAACTTTTCATGATCCAATTTTGAGATACCGGAGTGGTTTGCTGTTTCCTTCTCTAGATCATTTTAAAGAAAAGGGAACTAAGGCAAACAAGGTTAAGTGCCCATGGTCACCTAGTAAGTAACTGAGGCTGGATGTGAACTCAGGAAGATGAGCCTTCCTGGCTCAAGGCCCAGCACTCTATCCACTTTGCCACCAAGGTGCCTGAGGTATTGTAAGGCTGTGCCAACATTCTTCAAACTTGTCAGGTCTTGCCTAACAAACTAGAAAGTCCAGAATCCAAACAGCTGGTGCAGTGGGAAAAGTTTTGTATCTGGAGTCTGAAGACCTGAATTAAAATCTTCACTCTACCAGTTGCTACTTGAATGCCCTTCAGCAACTCCTTCCATTTTCTCTGTTCCTCATTTTTGTCATCTGTTAAATGAAAATGAGTATTCTTCGAAGTGACTTCCTAGTTGTATTTAGAGAAGTCCAGACTTTGTCTTGGTCAGTTAATCTCCATGTGTCATGGCTCCTTTGGATGGAATTTCTCTTGTGACCTCCTGCTCCTAGGTTATTATTTTTTAATGATACATAGAAACACTGATAGTTTTGACATATTTATGTATATCCATCTACTAAACGAAACTATTGATTACTGTGATTAATCTCCTCTCACTTCTTCCTCATCCAGGTTTATTTTCTGTTTCCTCCTTTTGTGAACATTGTTCATTACTCAACATAGTTGTCATTGTTTTGAGCTGTTGAAGACAGGAAGATGGATGAGCAGGGCCATCGCACTACACTTTGGTTAGAAAAAAGAAGGCTTGGGTAAAAGGAATTAGGGCATCAGAAAAGGCTCCATTCACAAATGAGACACCAAAGAGGCTGGCAACAGTATGAAGGACAAAGTCTAGAGGATTGAAAGAGCAGATTAAGGTGGCATTTTCTTGCCTATCTCACCCAGGTTCACCTCCAGCTTAGTCTGTGCTTGTCCAGGCTTCCTGATTTCCACAAATCCCTTTGGAAAGCAGAGAGCATGGTCAGACAGAAGAATTAAGTTTTATTTTATTCTATAAACATGTTGAAGGTCATGACTTTTGGAAAAAGAAGCACCATCTAGGATGGTCCAATTCAGGTGGGATTCCAAGTGATCTGTGCAGAAGTTCAGATCCTTGTAGGAGGGGAGGGTGAAAATGAAGTGAGTCCATCTAAGACAGACTTCACTGCCTAATCTTTTCCCCCCAAAGTCCTGATTCAATTCCACTGATTTAAGGAAACAGTTAAGTGCCTACTCTTTGCCAGGCATTGTGCTAGGCCCTAGGGATACAAAGCCAAAAGTCCCTGCCCTCAAGAAGCTTGTATCTTAGAAAGAAGAAAACACACCACACACAGCAACAAAACATATGAAATATGGACCACGAAAATGCAAAGTGATTGTGAGGGAAGCATTCGCAACATGAAGGGATCAGGAAAAGTTCCAGGAGAATGGTATTTAACCTCAGGCTTGAATGGAGGTAGCAGTAGCAAGAGGAAGGATTCAAAAGGAATGATCCACTGGGCATGGGGAAAAGCCTGGGTGAAGGTATGCTTAGTATCACATGTAATAAATTCCATTTAGGTTAGATCAGCAAGAATACAGAGTTGTGAAAGGAGTTTTGTGAAAATCCTCAAGAAAAGTAGGTAAGAGGAGCCAAGATGGTGGCTGGAAAGCAGGGACTGGTGTGAGCTCCCCACCAAGTCCCTCCAAAAACCTATAAAAATGGCTCTGAGCCAATTACAGAACTGCAGCACCCACAAAGTGGCAGAGGGAAGCAGAGCTCCAGCCCAGGACAGCCTGGATGGTCTCTGGGTAAGGTCTATCCCACACGGAGCTGGGAGCTGAGGGGAGCGGAGTGGAGCTGAGTGGAGCAGAGCCTAGCATCGGTGGAGCGGACCGACGGACCAACCAGACCAGGAGCCCAGCGGAGTGTGCCCTAGTGCCCTGAATTACTGAGCTGTGGCATTTACCAGACATCTCAACCCACAAACAGCAAAGACAACAGAGAAGATTAGTGGGAAAAGCTGCCGGGACTGAGTTTGTGGTTCAGCTACCCCCCTGGGGCAGTGGAGGTGGGGAAGCTTTAGAAATACAGCTGCAGTTGCTTCTGGCCCCAGGCC
>JAQQSZ010006021.1:0-13713 GCA_028646595.1 Phalanger gymnotis | reverse complement strand
GATCTAGCAGCTTCTCCATTAAGGGATCAAAGGGCTTGGAATATGGTATTCTGGAGGTCAAAGGAGTTAGGATTAAAACCAAGAATCACCTACCCAGCAAAACTGCGTATAATACTCCAAGGCAAAATATGGATTTTCAACAAAAAAGAGGACTTTCAAGCTTTCTCAGTGAAAAGACCAGAGCTGAATAGAAAATTTGACTCTCAAACACAAGAATCAAGAGCAGCTTGAAAAGGTAAACAAGAAAGAAGAAATCATAAGGGACTTACTAAAGTTGAACTGTTTTGTTTACATTCCTACATTGAAAGATGATGTGTGTAATTCATGAGACCTCAATATTAGGGTAGCTGAAGGGAATATACATACATACATATGTATGTATAAATACACACATACACATATAGACAGGGCACGGGGTGAGTTGAATATGAAGGGATGCTATCTAAAAAAATGCAATCAAATTAAGGGATGAGAGAGGAATATATTCAGAGAGGGAGAAAGGGACAGATAGAACGGGGTAAATTGTCTTACATAAAAGTGGCAAGAAAAAGCGGTTCTGTTGGAAGAGAAGAGGGGGCAGGTGAGTAGAAATGAGTGAATCTTACTCTCATCGGATTTGACCTGAGGAGGAAATAACATACACACTCAACTGGGTATCTTACCTCACAGGAAAGAAGGAGGAAGGAGATAAAAAAAAGTGGGGTCAATAGAAGGGAGGGCAGATAGGCGGAGGAGGTAATCAAAAGCTAACACTTTTGAAAAGGGACAGGGTCAAGGGAGAAAATTGAATAAAGGGGGATAGGATAGGAAGGAGCAAAATATAGTTAGTCTTTCACAACGTGAGTATTGTGGAAGGGTTTTGCATAATGACACACATGTGGCCTATGTTGAATTGCTTATCTTCTTAGGATAGACGGGGAAGAGGGGAGAGAATTTGGAACTCAAAGTTTTAAAAGAAGATGTTCAAAAAAAGTTTTTACATGCAACTGGGAAATAAGATATACAGGCAATGGGGCATATAAATCTATCTTGCTCTACAAGAAAGTAAGGGAAAAGGGGATGGGAGAGAGTGGGGTGACAGAAGGGAGGGCTGACTGGAGAATGGGACAATCAGAATATATACCATCTTGGAGTGGGGGGAGGGTAGAAATGGGGAGAGAATTTGTAATTCCAACTCTTGTGGAAATCAATGCTGAAAAATAAAAAAAATAATAATTTTTAAAAAAAGAAAAATTTAGATCTATTTTTACAGGCCCAAGAGATGCATCGTGGAGTAGTGGATAGAGATCCAGTCTTGGGATCAGGAAGACCTGGATTCAAGTCAAATTCTGCCTCTGACATATACCAGGCATATGATCATTAGTAAATCATTAAAATTCCCAGTGCCCCTAGGCAATTCCATAAGAATACTCATTTCAGAAGAATTGCTGGTCTGCATTGGTGGAGGGAGCTTTTACAATGCTCTCACCACTGAGAATTACATATTGTGATGAGATGACAGGTATGGACCAAAATAAAATAAAGCTCTGAATTAAAAATGAATCCTCATTAACAATAGCTTTAAGCTTCATTGGGCAGGAAAGGGCCGAGAACCTCTATGCAGATTGGTACTGCTTCAGCAACATCCACAAGCCCCAGGTTGTAACACAATCTCTCTTTAGTGCCATGACTTTACCACTTTTTTGCTGTCATCATAATTTCCTGTTCCCACATATGCAGCAGAATCTGGGTCTACGCAGGAAGTACAAAGAACAGTCCCTCCCCCCTCACTGTGGCAGACTTTGAAACAGTTTGGCCACGGGGTTTGGAAAACACGTCCTTCCCAGTGCATGGAATCTATAGCAAGCCTCACCTGCTGAAAGCCCTCTTTCCATGTACAGAATATCATACGTTAAATAACTTATTTATCGAATGCTTTATTTTTGCCGGTCTTTGAATATGAGCTTCATTCTTTAATACTTCAAGGAGTTCATCAATTTGAATATTCCTGCCACTAACATAGTTAATAATTCCTTCTATGCCATAGTTGGGGTGCTGCACCCACACCCAAAAATAATTATCACCTAGTGGCCTCCCCCCTGGTGACACACCTATCCAAAATGATGCAAAGGGCTGAAGAGGCAGGAAGTCTAGCCAAGAATGAGAGGTTCAGGGTTGGGGGAGCATGAGGGCTAGCCAGGGAGAGATGGGAAGAAAATGGCAGCTGTGTCCTGAATTCTGGTACCTCTTTCAGGTCCCGTGTTGAAAAGCAGTACTTTCAAGATCTCTGAATTTAAATGATGGTCTGGTTCCCCCTCAGAGAAGCGCAACATTCCCTATGGCTTCAATGTATTTCTTTGTCAGCTTTCTACCAATGATTATTCTGTCCCTCTCTTGCTATGTCTTGATTGTAGATTAATTGGGTAACTGGAAGTTGAGGTGAGCACTCTTCAAGGGACACATGGAGTCATTTGGGAATACAAATAGGAGTATTTAATACTTGATTCAATTTCATGATTTTATGGAATTATGCTGTTTCATTAAATGTTTTTCCTTTGGAAAAAAATTTTAAAAGAACGTGTAAGTTCTTAATGAAACACCATGCTTGTGGGCAAAGATGATGATCCTGCGAAGGAACTGAAAAGATACTGTCAGTCATTGGTTTTGTCATATGTCTTACTGGGAACAAGAAGTATTTTTTTTTCATGGGACTTTTGGTTACCTTGCAGTCCCTTGAAAAGTGTAAACAAATAGACCCTCTCCTCCAGTATAAAAATACTGTACTTAGAAGCTTTTGGTCTCATTCATTGCTTATTCTCACATCATATTTTCCCAATATATTTTTTGCTATCTTCCCTGCTGCCAACCTGTACATGTAGGTCACCGACTATAAATTCATAGAAGGGTATAATTCAGGTTATAAATTCATAAAAGTTTAGGTTTGGAGCCAAAAGAGAACTTCAGTGTCATCCAATTTAACCCCTTCATTTTAGGGATGAAGAAACTGAGGCCCAAAGTGATGAAAGATTTGCCCATGTTCACAAAGATAAATGGCGGAGCCAGGATTCATACTTTGGTCCTCTGGTGCCAGATCCAACGTTCTTTCTATAATGCTACACTTCCCCAAATTGGCTTAGCTTTTTCGTAGAGTTTATTTGCTTCTCTGTTTGATGGAGTACGTATAGATGAAAAAAGTTGTAAAAAATTGTAAATATCTCCATTGTGGTCTCAACTTTCAGCATGAGCAGTGCATGTTGAGATGACCAAGTACCTCATGAGGTTATGTTTCTTGTTGCCTTTTCGTATACAACAAACGTAACCTTACCAACTTTCCTGTCTTCCTCACTGAGAAGAACCTTCCTCCATTTGACTGAATGGTAAAGAAGCCATTTTTCATTGATTTTTATATAGCTTCTTCTTGTTCACCTACAGCACACAGATTAAGAGATTATGGATAAATTGTATACTAACAGAAGTACTTATTTTGTTGAGAGCACAAATCCATAAATATATTGAAGAAGTGTGTGTGTGTGTGTGTGTAGTTGCTTATTCATTTTCATTTTTATGTAGAAAATAATTTCCAAACACTTTAAGCTGGCCCTTCAGTTTTAATTGACTGAGAATTGGATGTCAATGTTAAAAAAAAATCAGGAATATCTGTTGTTAGTGTGCAAACAGAAAATGGACTGAGTATACATCCGCATAGTATATTCCCACCAGATTTTATTAAGGCAAATGGCCTACAATGAATGTGTAAAAGACTTTGAGTGTACTTTGAGGATGTTATTGATTTTGTTGTAATTTCATGCAGTTCCTATGTGCCCAGTTATGAGTTTCCATGATACTAGCTATACTTTCTTGCCCTTATTATAATAGGTGGAATTACAGAAAATGCCTTTACCATTATTAATAACTAATAATATTAATACTTCTGCACTAAATTTCAGCCCAGCTGCATCATCATGTTGTGTGTGTGTGTGTGTTGTTGGGGAGAGGTGACCCCATGTTCTAATTTACTACAAGCTAAGTCTGGACCTACCAAGATGTAAAAGCTTAGAGTATTTACCCAGTAGTGAACTGAATATCTTTCATATGAGGATCAGCTTTACCAGGCTAAGGAGGCTTATCTTTAGGAAGCTGTTACCAATTGTTACCAAACAAGTTGGTTTGGTTTGGTAACGGTTTGGCCAGAGAACTCAGGTTGGTGGAGAGTGCTTGTGATCTGCTTTAGTAGAGGGAGAACTTCTGCTTATGAAAATCATAGATGCATGAAGTCCTGAAATAGGTAAGTGCAATACTATACATAGAAAATAAAAACCTCTAGGGTATATTCTAGAGAGAAGAAAATGTAGGTGTTGCCACCAACTCAATCTGATAAATGTTTCCAGTGCCTATTATACAAAATGAAGAAGCTTACATTCTGTTAGAAGGGTAGAGTATACATGTACATAGATAAATAACTACAATGTAATTTGTGGAAAGAATTGAGCTCTAAAAGAGGGAAGTGGGCCCTTCTGAGTGCACCAGTTACTGAGCTGTGTTGAATGTATCCAGTATATAGAATGTCAGTGGCTTATGGGAAATTAACCGAGTTAGAAACGATGGTCCTAAAGCACTGTGCCAAATGCTGAGGTAGGTACAAAGATAGATAAGACATGATCCCTGGCTTCAGAGAGTTCACAGTTTTGGCAGTTATAATCTATTAGTTCCAGAACTAGCCAAATTCAAATGATCTTTCATCTCTAGAACTAGGATTGATTTTATACTTAACAGTATACGTGAGTTTTGCTCTTGATGTCAAGAGAACACCATTGGAACACATGGGCAAATACATCAGTTGTCCCTTACTCTTACAAAGACTGGAGTCCGCTTTCTTTTTAAATCATGCATTTCCTTTTATAATAACCTTTACTTTGATTCTGGGAAGACATGGACAAGAATCATTGCACTAAATGGGCAGAGTTGGATGAGTTGTGATCTGTATTCACACTGATGAAATCACAGATCTATGTGAGTTTTAAAATTTCCAAATGTAAAATGTTTCACTGATTTTGAAAGAAAGGAATAATCAAGCAATTTGTAATTACCATTTATAATGGAGAGGCTGATAAACTGTGAAACTCTAAAATGGATCTCTTCCAACTGAATTTTCTAATACTCTGTGATTATGCTATATTTGGAAAATCTAGGTTTAAAAATTGACATCTCAAAATTTTAATTTTCTTGTCTAATATCTAATCAAGCTAATTCAACTACTATGTTACAGTACATCAAGTGGGAATAGAGAAGTATCAGACTAGTGGCCAGCAAAATTCCTGAGTATGGCCTGAACCGGATTAAAATATAATTGGGAAGTTCTTAATAAATAAAAATATAATACAAAATAGATAATGGTTATAGTTTTGTAAGTTGTGAGGCCCAGAGGGATCTGTTTCCTTTCGAATTTGACACCGCTGGTCTAAAGGATTATGTGTTGGACTTGGGTCAAATCCCATCTCTGCCACTTCCTGCTTTTGTGACCTTGGGGAAACCACTTGCCCTCTCAGTGCCTAGGGAAACTCTCTAGCATTTATTTAGACTAGGTTATGGATTAGTGACTGCCTGAATTGATGAAGGGAGTTCCCAGACCAGAAGTTTCCCTTATACTGATGAAATCACACATCCTTCATGAATTCATGTCAAGATATTTATATTTGACTCACTGATATTGAGGTAAAATTTAAAGTGAATTTATGAGAATATGTAGAAGATTTAAAATACTTATTTGAATTCCTAGCCTAATCTGTCTGACTGTAGCAGATACCAATCTTTGCTTGATGGAACACAACCCATCTGTGTCATTCTAATTCTGAAAACTCTCAATAGGGTAGAGTTTTTATGATTTGAAAAAATGCATGGCATTACCTGATTGATGGATATTCAAATACTATATGACGATACTTCCCCATCCTCTCTTTAAATACATATCAATATTAAAAAATAGGACTCCTCTGTCACTTTGATGTCCCATTTCAAAAATGTTTAGTGGCTGTCAACCACAAGTGGGATTTTTTTAAAGTGTAACATTTAATTTGTGAGATTCCCATGTTGCTTTCTTCTCCCACATTTCACCCTTTTTCTTGATGAGTACTGAAAAGGACATTTTGCCATTATGTGCCACAGGAACGCATTGCCATCATACTGTCATCATTTCTTGCTAATGTTGGGGGTGGGAGAGGAGAGGAAGGATTGGGAAGTCTGACATTAAGAACAATCTTTGACACTTCTAATGACCTTTCTATTCAAAATTATTTCATCCAATAGAGAAACAGGGTTTAATAACTTTGCGATGATGATTACAACATAAAGTCCAAAGAGGCATCATGTAGTTAAAAACAAGCTGGTTACATGAATTCAGCTGAGTTTGGTTCAGCGTGTTAATTTACTCATCCTCTGGGGATTTCATCGAAAATGACGTCCACATCTTTTTCTTTCCTTGCTGCAGCTATGCCTGTAAACTTGAGGTTTATCCAGGTAATTGAGAAACTTGTGTGATGACTATAAGGTCCACAGCATTGAGGGCGGGGTGGGAATAGAACAATAGAATTGGGAGTGAGGAGATCTGGCTTCTAGTCATAGCTAACCCTGTGACTTACAGCAAGTCACTTTATTTCTCGGAGCCTCATTTTTGCTAAAATAAGAGAGTTGGATCAGATGGTCTCTAGGATATATTCTAGTTCTGTGATTTCCTAATAAGTGACTCAGTATTGGAATAGCTGGATTGTCCGGAGGATTTCAGATGGTGAACATTTAACAAATGATTTTTTTTTGCATAAAACCATGCTATAGATAACAGATTAGATTCTTTCTTCTTTTTTCTTCCCCCTTGGCATTCTTTGAGTGTTTGCAATCACTCTAAACCATAAACAGAACTTCATCATAGGAGTTGTGCCCTCATTTCTCAGCACACATTGAGATCCCTGCCCACTCTTCTGTCTCCTAGGGAGAGAAGCAAGCTTTTCCTTTTTTAAATAATGTACAGAAAGATCTTCCTTTTTTGTTGCAGTTTGCATTTTTATTCCGTATGTAATTGCATTGTTTGTATGGGGGTGGACAGCGATGGGGAGGGGGTGAGCCTTTTTTGATGTGTTCCTTAGTTTTTCTTAAAGGCACACATAGAAATCTACACAGCAGGTATATGGCATTGATTTAACCTACAGTTCTGAGAGAGTTAGTAGAGCATACGGCTACTTTTTTCAGTGACTGTCAGTCCTAAAGCAGTCATAAGAAACTGGAGGGCAAGGAGGTAGGTGGAGCTTTTTTGTTCCCTTCTCTTTTCTCTCTCCTGCGCACTCTCTCCCTCTCTCTGTCTTCTCTCCCTCTCTCTGTCTTCTCTCTCTCTCTCTGTCTTCTCTCTCTCTGTCTTCTCTCTCTCTCTTTCTCTCTCTCTCTCTCCCCCTCCCTCCCTCCCTCCCTCCCTCTTTCAGTGAGGAATAAGCAGTCTGCTCGCAGCCTGCTAGAATAACTGCAGTTTCTGTTTGGGGTGTACACAGTGAAGAGAACACGGAGAAGGAAAGAAAGCACTAGGTGCCATGGGTCAGCTCTGCTGCTTTCCTTTCTCGAGAGATGAGGAAAAAATCAGTAAGTGTGACTTATACGTTTGGTGAGTGCTGGACTATTTCATGCTGTTGTCTGCTAAGCGAGTTCTTAGTGCCACGGGGAAAGAGCAGAATCATCAACTATGGGTGTGTGTGTGTGTGTGTGTGTGTAGTACTTAAAAGGACTGGTGGGTGTGTAGTTAACAATCATCTGTAAGATCGTGTTCAAGAGGGGATATTAAAATAAGTTATTTCTGGGTTCCCCCCTCGCTCATCAGTTTTTGACAGCTTATCTTTACTTTTAGAACTAGAGATGTTAATAGTCACAATTAGGTTTGAATATCCTTAAAACGCTGAATATGATTGTATGATACATAGTAGGAAATGGGCTATATTCTCTTATCTAGAACTGGCATATTTTCAAGGCAGGCTCAATGATAACATATAGCATGTTAAAAGCTGGATTTGAAAGCAAATATATTTTGTATAGGTAGATACTATGGGTGGTCCTCTGCTTTGTTCTTTATGTAAGTAATTCAGATAGGTAATCAGATTATTTTGAACAAGTGATGAAATAGTTGCACTGCATTTCTGCTGGCAAAAAGCCCTTAACTGAATATTTTTAAATGAATGCCAAACGTATTCCACATCTGTTTTTGGCATGCACAGCAGACGTAAGTAGAAATGATGACAAATGCACTGGAATTCTTTATTCATTGTCAGTGGTGTGTATTCAGTCATGTTTTAGCAAATTAGCTGGAATTCTGGTGTTTTAATTAATTTACTAGATGCAGTATTTGCCATAAATTGGCTATGCACTGGAATATTTACTTTTGCCTAGTTTTCTAGTAACATGTTTCTAATCGTCCTTTCAAATATCCAGCCAAATTTCTGTCACATTATTACTAAATTCAGTTTCACTCAGGTTTTCAGAATTTTGCAGTATCTGATCCAAAGAATCAAGATTTCTGCATCTGGTTTATATTTCCTGCTGTTTATTCCTCAGGAAACTGGCCAGGCTCATATTAAAAAAAAATAATTAAGCTTATCCTTCATTTATTCATTTGCAAAATAAACCAGTTTACATAAGGCTTGAAAGTCAACCACACAGCATATTTTGAATACATCATGGACAGTAAAAACTGTGAGCATTGGTTGGAATTAAAAGGCAGTGTTGTGAATCTTACTGACAAAAATGAAAATGTATGGTTTGCGATAGCCCTGTTTTCAGAACCTCATATGACCTTACATACTACCACAACCAGCTCTGATGTCTCATTTGTGAAATAGGCGATTTGTATTTTTATACATTTCCCAAAATGGCTTGTGCTTCCCAAACATTTTCAGTTTATTCTTACCAACTCATATTTTGGTGAAAATCACCAGCTGAAACAACTTTGCCTTGAACAATTGGGAGTGCGGAAGCGTTCCTTCCTTGGTCCTCCCTGCAGACACAAATCTTCTGTTGCCTGTGCTGCTCCCTTCTTTCTGACCCCTTCCAAATGCAAGTTTCCGCCATTCTTTTTGAAAAGTCAGGTTTCAAAGCAAAGTGGTTTCTTACCATTTTTATCCCTCCCTCTACTTCTGTGGATTTCCCTATGCCATTCCTGAGAGCCACAACCTCCTGTGCTGTGTGAGGCATGTCTGTCCTCATTCATAAATGGCTGTTGGGAAGTGGTGCACGCTGCATGTGAAGTCATAATCTCATTTCTAAAAAAGAAAGTGAAGGTATCTGAAGGAAGAGAGCTTATCCAACCAGAGCACATCATGGTCAGGATCAATCATTGAGGTTTCTCCCTTTCTCTCATTCATACTCTTTCTGATAGTCTTGTTCCCCTACCTCTTCTGCTGTGTTTCTCCTCTCCTTGTTTGATTTTCTTTTTTTTATTTTGGGAACTTCCCCCCTCCCTTATCATATATATTCCATCTAGTCATCTTTAAACTTTTCTTGTCTTTTGTTTGCTGCAAGGAGGACTGAGGGTGTCTGTGGTGAGGGCTCAGGTGGAGAGATGAACCCCATGCTGTGCATGCAATGCATACTAAATGCTTTAGTAGATTCTCTTTAAAAAAAAATCATCAGATAATTCTTTGCATTCATTCATTTGAGAAATACTTATCCAGTGCCTAGAAGGCACTGTTTGAAATTCTTTCAACATAATGACATATACAGCACATATATTAGCTCTGTTGGGGTCACCAATCCTGGAAGTTGATTTAATTTCAAAGGAAAAATGGCCAACTAAAGTTTAAGAGCCCAGACGTTGAATGTCAGAGAAAGAGATGAAGTATGTCACATCATCCATCTTTTCATTCATCCATCCGTCCAATACACATTTTTAACCATCTACTACAGACAAGGAGTAGTCCTGGGAATGAGTAGAGAAACTAGAATTGTGGATAATTGATGGAAACATGTTGTAGGGGAATGTTTGAATTTGTGGATGTCATTCTCAAAATGCAGGTGAGTTGAGAAGCCCGAACACAGCAGTACTACAGGGATACAGGAGCAATATAGCCCCATGGAAAAGTGGTAAGAGTCCCTTCCCTCACTTTTTCTTTTGATCCTCCTTTGCCTCTTGGTGGTGATGATAGAAGCAATTTAAATGTCATTTGTGGACTACTACTGCCTGTATTTATGCATTAAAAATAAATCCACAAGCAGCCAGATTTGAAAGAGAAATTCAGAATGGATGTAAACTATGCAGACCCTCAAATCTTTAGGAATGGTTAAATAGTTAAATAAGATGAAGATAAAATGAATCAGAATAGAATTTGGGGGTTAATTTAATTTTCTAGTTAATTCACTTGATTAGAAGTTCTGTTTGTGTTTTGAAAATCTTTCCATTTGTGTAGTAAGTTTTTAGTATGTAGAATGTAACTTGAATCTTCTATGACAACTAATAATAGTGTAGTACCTAGGGTCATTGTTTTGAACATCAAAGGTTTGTGTGTATAGTACTATAAATGTAAAAGATATAAGAAATTCAGATAAATCTGTACTATTGGATAAATTGTAGCTTTGAATAAATTCTTGATGTGAGCTTTTTTTCATTTACCTCTTACCTTTAGAAGTAAATGTGGCAAAAAAAAAACTCCAGTTAATTGAGGATGCCTATATTTGCGTTCCATTTGATGGGAATTTTACTGTATAGACTTAATAACAATTTAGTTCTTCTCATAGAGTAAACCAAAGAATAAAAGAAAAAACCCTCCTTGACTAGAGAACAAACATTCTTACATGTTCTTTTCTTGCTACAAAATGTCCTCTATTATGAACAGAACCCTTTTACCTTAAATGTTTTAATTGAATGTTTTTCACTAATTCTGAATGAAAATAGTATTGTATTTATATATTTAATAAGTTAGGAATACTTTAGTATTTTATAGTAAATAGGCTCATATACAAGCCTCTTCTGAGTGGTTGGGTTCATTCATTTCATGGGATGAGTCAGCAATCCCAGGATAGCCCTTTATTATCTGAGGACTTTGGTTGTCTTCATATCATTTAATAAATTACATGTTTACACAAATTGGGCTATGTTGGACTTTTGTTGGATGGGACATTTTTCCTTACTATGTACACTAAATACAAATGGTAATTGGTGTTCAGGAGAATCCGGGGTTAGGGTCTCAATAATCTCCCATTTTTATACATTCCTATACCTTACCCCTTCCCTGCCTCTATTTTGGGACAGGGAGAGAATCTAAGAATCACTTAGGGCTTACCATTTCATATTAAAATGCCAAGTCCTTTCACTGTTGGGCTACCACATGGCCATACCCAACCAAGAAATTCCCCCTAAGACCCGAGCCATTACTCTACTGTGTCTGTAGAGTCTGTCGAAGTTTCTGGGGAACTCTGGGCACATGCTTCTTTGGATATAAGCCTTACAGTCCAATTCAGGGTGGGAACCCAGACCTAAAGTTTTGTTTTATTTTTCTGGGATTAAATGACCCATCTAGTGAAAATCCCTCCCTTCTTCCCTTTCCATTGAGAGAGATAGAAGTTCATATTAGAGGTACTTTCTACCTTCCTTCTTAGTCTACTAATAGGAGGGAAAGACACAAAAACATGTAACTAGAATATACAGTTCTTCAGTCTCACTGGTGGAGGTACTCTCTCCTAGGGTGCAGATGCCACCCATGCTGTCTCAAAATGAGACCTTGTCTATGTTTTCCTAGGACTTCTCCTCAGGAATCTAGCAGGCATGCTAAGAACATCCCTCTCGTTCTCTTGACATGACATGGAAACCCGTGGAGCCTTTGATCTTCCTTTTCATCAATTATTGTCAGTCTCATTCCATGGGTAGCTTCTCTCGTTTTCCAGTCACACATTTTTCTGGTAATAGTTACTTTGGCTATATGGTTTTTTGGTTGGAAATTATGTACTTCTTGTTCACTCACTGGGTGAACTAAAACCTTTTTTCCCCAAGTCTGTGGCATTCTATGACTTGGAGATAGATCTACAGCATCATTGGAAGAATATTTTTTTTTTAAAAGGCAGAATTTTGTTTGATGGAAAACTTGAAGTTGCCAAAAATTGCAACTTTTATGTATAAGGGAGGGAGAAATTCCCCCGCTTCAGTTGATAAAGTCAAAAGACATATCACGAATGATGAGTTGTAAATATGTTAATCAAGTGTTAACACCCAATTATCTCATTATAATGTAAGAACACCTTTCTTGTTGAATAAGAAAGGCCAACACCACTGGTTGGCTTCAAAATAAAGCATATCCTTAGGGACCTTAAAAAGCTAAATTGCTAACTTTGCAGACAGTTATAGGAAGAGCCAGTAGTAAAGGCAAGAGACTGGATCCTGAGAGAGAATTGCATTTGGTGGATGCAAGGGATTTCTCTGTCCTTGTCCTGCCCCTATCTGCCATGGCATCTAAGAATAGCATTACTCACACTGCCAGTGACACGCATCCAGCAGTTAAGGATGTTCTTAAAGTTCATGGCACAATTGAGGGAGCAGAGACACAGATAGAGTCCGTCACTCAAACCAGAAGCAACTTCAAGCAGTGTAACCTTTGTCAACAGAGAAGGGAGCTGGCTATAGACTCAAGATGGGGCAATTGATGGATGCGCTGAGGAGTGAAGTCGACCTTGGGAACTAGGCTGAGCCGCATGCTTAGCACAGACATTGAGTCTAAGAGGGAACTTTGTGAGGATTCCATGAGAAGACAAAGGACCCTCCTAGTCCAGAGCTGAGAATTGCTGTGGCCATATCTATTCCCTTGATGTGTGCCTCACTACCGTTGTCCTCCAAGTTTGTGTCCACTTTTCCTGAAGATACTGTGCATATTTGTGGGACAGTATGCCCTAGGTTTGTGGGAGGGGAGTATTTTGTAGCTCCTGCACTTACTATGTCACTTTGGTAAATGACTTTGTTATGTAGGAATGTAAACAAAACAGTTCAACTTTAGAAAGTCCCTTGCAATTTCTTTTTCTTGTTCTTTTTCTTGATTACCTTTTCATGCTTCTCTTGATTCTTGTGTTTGAGAGTCAAATTTTCTATTCAGCTCTGGTCTTTTCACTGAGAAAGCTTTTAAGTCCTCTATTTTATTGAAAATCCATATTTTGCCTTGGAACATGATACTCAGTTTTGCTGGGTAGTTGATTCTTGGTTTTAATCCTAACTCCTTTGGCCTCCAGAATATCATATTTCAAGCCCTTTGATCCCTTAATGGAGAAGCTGCTAGATCTGGGGTTATCCTGATTGTGTTTCCACAATACTCAAATTGTTTCTTTCTGGCTGCTTGCAGTATTTTCTCCTTGATCTGGGAGCTCTGGAATTTGGCAACAATATTCCTAGGAGTTTTCTTTTTGGGATCTTTTTGAGGAGGCAATCTGTGGATTCTTTTAATTTCTATTTTACTCTGGCTCTAGAATATCAGGGCAGTTCTCCTTGATCATTTCTTGAAAGATGATATCTAGGCTCCTTTTTTGATCATGGCTTTCAGGCAGTCCAATAGTTTTTTATTATCTCTCCTGGATCTATTTTCCAGATCAGTGGTTTTTCCAATGAGATATTTCACATTGTCTTTCATTTTTTTTATTCCTTTGGTTCTGTTTTATAATATCTTGATTTATCCTAAAGTCACTAGCATCTACTTGCTCCAATCTAATTTTTAAGGTAGTATTTTCTTCAGTGGT
>JAQQSZ010006020.1:0-13713 GCA_028646595.1 Phalanger gymnotis | reverse complement strand
GCCCATTTTGCCTTACAGACACAACAGTCTAGTAGTGGAATGAGTACTAAGTAGTTCTGCTGCCAAAAGACCTAGGTTTGAGCCCTGGATGTCTACCTCTTAGCCTCTTAGGCTTAGAGCTGGGAAGGAACCTCAAAAGCCATTTAGTCCAACTCCCTTATTTTATAAAGGAGAAGACCAAGCCTGCCCATATGATCATGGGCCAATTATTTAACCTCTCTAACCACTGGATTAGATGGTTTCTCAAGTTCCTTCTTGCTCTCAAGACTGTAAGAGCATCTAGTTCAACCACTCTCCCATTTTGCAGATGAGGAAACTAAACAATCAACCAAGAAGCATTTATTAAGCACCTACTATGTTCCAGGTACTGTGTGTAGTGCTAGAGATACAAGTACAAGAATCAGACAAACCTTACTTGCAAGAAGTTATCATTCTTTCCTAGGGCCCAAGAAATGAGGTAGGATTTATGATTCTTTGCAAAATATTGTTTGGTTGCTTCAGTTATATCCAACTCTTCATAGCCCCATTTAGAGTTTTCTTGGCAAAAATATTGTAGTGGTCTGCCATTTCCTTCCCCAGTTCATTTTACAGATGAGGAAACTGAGGCAAACAGAGTTAAATGATTTGCTCAGGGTCACATAGCTAGTAGGTGTCTGAGGCCAGATTTGAATTCAGGAAGATGAGTCTTCCTGATTCCAGCCCCAGTGTCATATCTAGCTGATAACCCACTGCAACTCATTGTGGGTTATAAACCCAGCTCAGGATGGCTGAGCATGAATGGCAGAACTGGTTTACAACCCAACACCCCATATTGCAAAGAGAATTATTAATTCCAAGACTTGCCCCTATATTATTTTCCCCCTTAAAAATGTGTTGCTATTGGGAGGTAGTACAGTACAGTGAAAAGAATGGCAAATTTGGAATTAGAAGAGTAGGGTTCAAATTCCAGCCCTGCTACTTACTACCTGTGTGACATTGGGCTAGTCATTATCTTCCTGGGCCTGAGTTTCTCATCTCAAAAATGAAAATGTTGGACTAGATACTTCTAAGATCCCTCCCAATTCTGAGTCTATGATGTTTTTTTAACCTCACCCTCATTTCTAAATATACCATACCTACTCTGCAAGCTACCCCTTGTAACAGAGAGAAGTGGGGTGGGGGGGAGGGAGGGAGCAAGAGAGAGGGAGGAGGAAGAAGGAGGGATGGAAGGGGAGAGCAAGAGAAGGGAAAGGCAGAGGGAAGGAGGGAGTAAGGGGGAGGCAGGAAGAGAAGAAGAGAGGGAGAAAGAAAGAAAAGGAGGAAGGGAAGGGGAGGTCAGTAAAACCAACCAATGCATCAACTGTCTACCAGTATAGTCAATATACTGTAGGCTCCCTCTAATGCAAAAGGACAAAGGTTAATTTCCTCAACCCTTCTCTGTTAGCCCCTGCATTCTAAACCCCCTGGTTTTAGAAAGAGACAAAGCACCGAGATTAACTCCAGGCTCTAGAATGAGAACAGTCTCTTCCAGGAAGGCAATAGAAGCCCATTTTATGGATGCATAGAGTGTTGAATCTAAAATGGGTCTTATAAGTCCAATCAACCCTCTCATTTTACAGATGAAACCTTCAAGTTACATGCCCAAGGTCACCCAAACAATGAGGAGCACAGTCATTCTAAAACCCAGCTTTCCTGATTCCCACTTCAGTATTCTTGCTATACACAATATATTTAATAATGGGAAGATCAAGAATTAAGAGAATAGTGCCATCCTTTGTAGAACACTGAGAATGGTAGTGATTTAGGCATTGTTGCACAACATTTTCCATCTCATTTTTACAGTAACCAGATATGTCCAAGGGGGACAGCCACTCCCAGGCTTTAGCAAATCTTGACTTGGAAATACTTGCAACAACCTGTGTTGTCCTCTGCTCTTCTAAACTACATGTAGCATCCAAAATATCTCCTCTCCCCTGCTATGCCCATAGTGAGAGCCAGGTGGGCTGTCCCCTTGCCCTAGCCCTGGCAAAGAATTAATTCTGCTGAATTACAAGGGGAAGAAAACTCCAAAGCCATGTAAGCAGCCCCACTTCTAGTTAATTCCCAATCCTTGGCTATTTATAGAGAATGGGTCTGAGACTGCCTGAAGCGCTCCCCATGGGCCTTTCCGTAATCACTCCAAATGCACAGAGAACAAGCACATGACAGATTGGAGGAACAATTTACCTGGCACTCAGAAGACCAAGAGATTGCCTATTTTACCCATCTTGGGCAGGCTGCTGTTTTGGGACAACATACAGCTGTGGCCAGCTTTCAGATGGAATTGGTACCATTGTCCTTTTGGAATTCTGACCCTGTTTAAAATGTGAGAAACTGAATCAAGAAAAATGCAGGCCTCAATATCCCTCGGCATATATGTCAAAGGCAGCTGTAAGAGAATTCTGAGCAGTGCTCCCACTCCTAGAGAAATTATGGAAAGAAGGGGAAAAAAGAAGAAAAAACAACAATTCTGTTTTATCTACTATATATCCCAAGAAAACATGGGACATTGACAAAAAGATATAAACTGTATAATTATGTGAGGGCTAGAGTGATATCATATGTAGAGGGAAAACTACTAGCTTTGGTATTGGAGAATTTGGTATCACATTCTCATTCTGTTGGTTTTTTTCTATTTGTTTCCATTCTGCTTGAAATTTCTAATTTCTTGAGCAATGCTTGATTTCCTCAGCCTCAACTACCGCTGATGAAGTCACCTTAGCTCTCTAGGCTTCCTTATCTGTAAAGTGAAGGTGTCCAGTTAAAAAATACAAAAGCCCAGTCAAGCTTTAGATCTGTGACCCTTAGGGATAGACTGAAGGGTCTGATTAGATTATTTTTGGCCTTTCTTTGCATCGCCATCACTTAGCATAGTGTCTGGCACATAGCAAGGACATAATCCATGCATAGGGGCAGCTAGGTGACACAGTAGACTGAGTGCCGGGCCTGGAGTCAGGAAGACTCATCTTCCTGAATTCAAATCTAGCCTCAGACACTTACTAGCTATGTAACTCTGGGCAAGTCACTTAACCCTGTTTGCCTCAGTTTCCTCATCTGTAAAATGAGCTGCGTAAGGAAATGGCAAACCACTCCAGTATCTTTGCCAAGAAAACCCAAATGAGGTCACAAAGAATCAAACATTATGGAAAAAAAACTGAATACCAACAACAATAAATGCTTGCTGACTGAACTGACCTGGACTCTCTGATTGGCAGAGAGTCACATGTACAAATGAAGTAACAGGGAAAGATGAGGTAGAGAAAGAGTTTTCCCAATCACAAGTGCATTTGTGCATTTATTACACTTTATGGTTTACAACGCATTTCAATATATTATTGAAAAAGGTAGGACAACAATTATTATTCACTATTTTACAAATGAAGAAACTTGAGTCAAGTGACTTGCCCATGGTCATATAGATAAGAAGTGTGGGAAGTAGGATTTGAACTTTGGTCCAACTGTACTGGTCTTTACACTTTTCTGCCTTCATCTCTTCTAACTAGAGTCAGAGGAACTAGCTTAAGTTTAGGTTGGCTATTTTTGCTTGCTGGGAAGAAATAAAGACAAAGACCAGATCACACCCAAATGGAAGATGAACAGCCCTGGTATGGTGAGATGGGAGGGTAGAGATGTGGCCAAGGATAATGACAGTTGATGAAGAGGGAAGAAATAAAATTGCAAAGTTGCTTAGAGTTTTTGAGGAGGTAGCTAGTATAGTGAAAGGGGTATTGTATTTGGAGTCAGGGTAAGCCAGTAAAAACCAGTTTAACTGGTTCAGCCTCATCTCTCCAAGACTAATAACCCCACAGAAAAGGAATTACTCATTCCTTAGCCTCTTGTTTAAACAGTTAGAGTTAAGGTCCCTGGGTCCCTGCCCTTCGTTTTTCATTTCTTATTAGGCAATTCAGAAAATACTCTCATTTCACTGGTTCAGAATACCCTACTATCTTTCTCCATGAGTGATGGGGCAGTCTACTATTAGGGTTATGTTGACTCTTTGTCTAAACTCTGTATAAGATCAGAATACAGATGCCATGGTTATCTGAAGCCACCCCACAATGTGCTGCCCATGCATACTAAGACTGTTCCCCATCAGCATCTGTTCTCCTCCTCTTTTTGTTAGTAGCAACTGATAATCATTTTTTTATATCACCCTAGTAACTTCAGTAATGGTCAGACTGATTAACCCAAAAAAGAACCTGATCCTAACAATCTCTTTGTTCTCTGAAGTTTGCTCAGAGAATACCTTTTCCTATGTCAACAGGGCCAGATCAGGCTGACTTTAAGAGCATTCTTTCTTCCTTTGCCTGTGGCCATTAAGGGTGAGAACCTTGAGCCCAGACACATCTTGAATTATGTGACTTTTTCTTATCTTAATATTTTATGGGCACATACCATGTTATGGAATGTTAATGGTAAATTGAACACAGAGATCCTGGGTTGTAATTCCAATTGACACATTGTCAACTGTATTGACTTACTGTATTTACAACTTGTTCCATTAAGGAAAATTCTTTTCTTGTATCATGGTTAAAAATACATGGGGATCATAAAAGTGAAGTAATGCAAGCATGCTGAGTCTGCTAAAAATAATGTATATAAGCTTTCTCATTTATTTGTCCCATCAGTCAGACTTTGTCTGGCTCTATACATGTATGTATGTCTGCTAACTTAAGGGAATAAATGAATAAGTAATACAAATTTTTTCTATCACCTAGCTTGTTTGCCTACTTTAACCAAACTCTCAGGTCAACACAATAAAGTTTTGTTAACTGCTATCTTTGTATGGCCATGTCATTCTACATCTCAATCACTTCCCTTTTGCCCTACAGTAAGAAAAAACCTGGGTTCTTTTCAAAAATAAATAAATAATTCATATATACATATGTGCACATGTGTGTATGTGCATGTATTCATATGTATGTATACATATATGTAAATATATTCTTTAAAACTCTAAACAAAAGTTCTACCATTTCCAAATACAAAGTAACACTAAAAGAGGATATATTAATATATAATTAATATATAGTATAATATATTAAATTGTAAGCTCCTATTTCATACCACTTGCCTTTTTTAAAAAGCATGCAAAAATTTCACCTATCACTTTCAAAATTGTCCTGCTTGTCTATGTTTCCTTCAGAACTTCCTTCTGTATCACTTTGTACACTTTTTAGTGGCTCTCTTCTTTTTTCTTTTCTTCTTTTAATGATATTATTATCATTCTGTCTCCTAGCTTCATGCCTTTTTACTGGTTGTCCTCCATACCAGTAATTTATGTCCTCCCCATCTCCACCTTCTGGTTTCCTTGGTTTCATTCAAGTCTCAAGCCCCTATCTCCTACAAGAAGCCTTTCCCATACTTCCTTCACGCTAGTGCC
The DNA here is from genome assembly GCA_028646595.1 of Phalanger gymnotis. Classification (NCBI taxonomy): domain Eukaryota; kingdom Metazoa; phylum Chordata; class Mammalia; order Diprotodontia; family Phalangeridae; genus Phalanger; species Phalanger gymnotis. The sequence goes on along the minus strand of JAQQSZ010006020.1, from coordinate 8,312 downwards.
TTCCTTCTGTTAATTATCTCTGACTTATCCTGTACATATCTTGTTAGTTTATAATTGTTTGCATTTTGTCTTCCCCATTAAACTATGAGATCCCTGAGAGCAGGAATTGTTTTTTCTTTCCTTTCTTTATGTCCCCAGCACTTAAAAATGCTTGTTGACTTGACTACCTTACTCCCTACTAATTCACATGCTAATTAAAAACAGAGGGGACCAAAGCCATTGATATGAATAAACAAAAGAAGATGCCAAAGATTATAAAGAAATATTGTGGGTAAAAAAAAATGCCCCTTGAGGTAAATCCAGAGGAAGAGAATAAGTCCTAGTAACCAGCAACAATATGCCTCGGAGAGAAAAGAAAAAGTACAAGAGTGCTATAAGAAGTAAAACTATAGGTTAAAACAACATGAATTAAATAAGAGCTCTGGAGGGAAGAATTGGAAGGAGAAAATAGTTATAGTTAATAATATATTATATGTTGTTACAATATATTACAAATATATAATCATATATTGTATATTATAATATAGTTAATTAAATAATTAAGACTAGAAAGTGGAAAAATCCCAAGGAGTGAATCCCCAGAAAAACCAGAATGGAGCAAATGGAACAGAGCTCCTTAAAACAAAAAGAAATATTTGAACAATATCAAATGATTGAAAACATTAAAGAAACCAAGAGATATCTACTATCAAAAACAATTGATCTGGAATCATTGGACTCCTTAAGAATAGGAGTATATAGCAGTAAAAACTCCTAATACTCTATTGACCTACTTGCTCATTTCCTCATACATAATACAACATCTCCATTTACATTTGCACTAGCTTTCCCTCGTGCCTGGAATACTCTTCCTTCTTCACATCTACCTCCCAGATTCTCTGACTTCTTTCGAGACCCAACTCAAATTATACTTTGTCAGGCGTTTCTTTCCCCTCTTTCCCCCCACCCCACTACCCCTTGTTTCAACAATCTGGCTAGCAGCTGCTGTGGGGGAGTGTAAAACCAACAACAACCAGCACACAGAAGGCTGCAAACCCAGGTTCTTTTGATCTGCTTTAATCCAGCATACAAATATCATTCACTTAGTTCAGAGGAAAAAGCCAGCACCCAGAACTTCAGAGCAAATACAAACAAATTACAAACATCAACAGACAGACCTTGTCTGATTCAAATCTCAATTCATAGTTACCAGAATTTAACAAAGTCTGAACATCAGGATTTACAAGCTGGAGGGCTCAACTACAGCTGCCCAGAGTCTCCACATCAGCACACCACCAAGAGTGAGAGCCCTAAGCAAATAGCTCTGTCTTCTCTTTTTATGCACTCTTTAGCTGTCATAAAATGTCATCTGAGAGACCAGAACTTAAGCTCTTACTATTGGCTCTGGTCTTAGCAACTCCCCTTAGGACCCATATGACCTAAAATCGTCACAAAAAATGACTTAAACCCACATGGTCTAAAAGCCTCTGATGTCACAAACATGTCACTCAAGCCCATGTAAACTAGGCTTTCCCTTGAGGCAAGGAGGTCATCAAGGACTCCTAATTTAATCAAGGAAACAAAGGCCAAACTCTTCAAAGGCACTTGGTTGAATAAGTGCTAAGAGCCCATCTTGATTCCCAATACACCCCTCCTACCCCAGTCCCTTTCCTCTAAGATTGTCTTCCATTTACATTATCTATCATATATACATAGTTATTTCTATTCTGTCTCTCCTATTAGAATGCAGGCTCTTTGAGAGCAAGGACTGTGTTTTTGCCTTCCTTTGCTTCCCCAGCACTTAGCCCAGTGCCTGGCACAAAATAAATCCTTGTTGGCTGACAATAGACCATCTTTCAACATTTTTCTCTCTTGCTCTTCTAATATTAGAGTCAAATGTTTTAGAATAAACTAGAAAATGCTGTGGACATTGACTTGAGCACTAAAGAAGGGACAACGCAATGAGAGTTTGATAATCTGTCCTTCACGAAGCATCCTAATGGATCTAAGGGCTTCCCTCCATTCTGGATGCTCTCTGCCCAGAGAAAGGAATTGTGCTGTAAGTTCTGTCAAAGAAATGCAGACTATACAAAACTACCAGCAGTTTGAATAGACACAGAGATGACTATGACTCATCTTCTTGACAATTTAGTAAAGCACATAGAATCAGAACATTTCAAAGCTGCAAGCTACCATAGAGATAATATAGCCCAAACCCCTCCATTGTATGAATGTGGAAACCAAGGAAATTAAGTGAAAGTATGTGATTTACCTAAGATCATATAGTAAGATAGTGAGAGAGACTAGAACCCAGATCTCTTATCTCTAGTGTTTTTCTCACTGGAAACAGAAGGTAAAAGAGCCAAGTAGGGTATAGCTGTGGGATGGCAAATACATATGCAAAGTCAGAGGCATAACAAAGAATATCTTTTTCTCCTGAGACAAAAAAAGTTGGGAGATGGAAGCACAGAGAATAATCTGGGCCCATGGTGCAAAAGATAAGGTGGCAGCCTGCTCCCAAGAACTTTCTGAATATGGGAATTCCTAGTCCAAGGAAAGAAAGGAGAATCAATTAACCATGCCTAGTCTAAGAAAATTGAGATCCCCAGGGTTCTACATCCTCATCCACTACTTGTCTTCCAGGTATTCACACTGGTAAAGAGGGTGACTCATCCCTTCCACCCCTATCCTCATGCATCCTGCAACCCTACATCCTCTTCTAGACTCTGCCTCCCCCAACCCCCAGCCACACCACCACGTTGGAGCAAAGCCCAGACTGCCTGACCCTGATTACATCCCTGTGCAAAATGGTATATGACCAGAAAACTAAAGCTATCCAAAGCTAGCCCTAGACCCAGAGTCCATTGATACGGAGAAGCTCTCCTCATTGGTGGAGGCCAATGCTCTGCTGTATGTGAGGGGCAAGATGTGAGATGGTCTTCGAGTTCTTTTCAAGCTTCAAATATTCTTTGAACTTTCTTTGAGTCACTTCAACCCCTTTTGGCTTCCATCTTCAAGAGGATAGATGGATGAAGTCAACCCTACTTTATGTTGCTAAAGAAAAAGACTCTGGGAAGACATAAGATAAGCTGGCAGTTTCTATCATGTCCCTGCCCCAGCTTGCTACTCTAAAGACTTTGGGGAATTTCTCCTTGGCTAAGATCGAGGACTCTCTCTTTTGGTTGAGCTGAGTTACTTCAATCCCAATGAGAGAGCTCTTTCACTCTGGTATATCTGGTATATATTCTCCTATGTTTACTTCTGTGATTTCTGTTTAACTATTGATTTGAATAAATGAGTTTTCTTTGATAATTGCTAGGTGTATCTATCGTAGATCTGGTATTTGGAGGGAAAGGAATCAAGATTCACATATTGAGTTTGATGTCCTTCTTCCCCCTCCCTAAATTGAAATAGTGACCACAAGTTAGCTTGAGCCTGAAAATCATGTCCCTAGACTAACTATATCTAAGAGATTAGATAGGTACAATTCTAGCCCAGTACCTTCTCTTTTTGAGGAGAGCAGAGCTCTGGCCCCAACTTCCTTCTTCCCCTCCTAGCAGGCATTAAAAAGTTTTACTTGGAGAAGGGTGGGGAAAGAAAAGACTAGAGTTATCTATTCTTCCTTCTTATGAGCCACACAGTGATACCCCCATGCTCCATGTGGGAGGACAGCCGTTACATCACATGGGCCTCACTATGCTAGAAATTATTTTCAATCAGTTCTGTTCACCCTAATTTCTTACTGTTTTCACCATAGGCCAAGTCTGTTGTCATGTCTCTTAGCCAGGGGAAGAGCAATTAGAGTGATCAAGTCAAGGTTAGCAGCTCTAAGGTATCACCTCTGACCTCCATTCTGTCCTTTCTTCCTTCCATAACTAACCTGCTCCTACCCCTGAAACATGGCTAAAGTAATTAATGATGGAGGAGCAGGAGGAAACATGTTCAAAGGTGGTATGATGTTAGAGTTGTTTAAAATCTCCATTACTAACTGAACCTGGTCTCAAGCTCTCCATCCATATCTCTGTTTTGCAGGCATGGCTGGATTTTAAACTTTTCCTTCTTCCTCTTTCTCCAAAGCAAGAAGTAGAATTTCCCATCATTTCCATATGACTGAAAAATACCCCCTCCACTGGCCTTTCCTCATGACTAATTTAGATGCAGTGAGCTTATCAGATGGAGGGACTGAAATCACCAGGGACCGCCTATGAGCCCAATTATTATTCTGCTTTACCATTTTAACGGTAGCTCAGTAGCTTGTGATTGCCGTAGCAACTGCTGGAATAACAACGGTTTCTGTGTTAGGTTAGGTCTTCTCTCTCCCCCTCCTGAAAGCCCCCACCCCTGCTATTTTTTTTCCAACACAATTGCTTGTAAAGCCTGTTGGGAAGTGATTGATTTGCAGGTAAGCTGGCAGATTCCATCCTGGCCGGATGCTGAGTGTTATGTGGATAAACTGGCTATGCATAAGCAGAAAGCTGGGGTGGGGTGGGGGTGCTTGGAAGAAAGGCTATTTCCTTCTGCCATATTCCCAGTTGCAGAATAAGGGCACAAGCTGAAGCAAATGAAACTGCTCAAAGAGGGAACCTGGGCAGCTTAACTCAGGAAAGGCTTTCAGGTAGTAAGCATTGCATTTAAGCATAATATAACCAGACCCTGGCTGACCAGAGCAGCTATAATGTGAATAGTTAGATTGGGAACAAAGGGAATATCAGCTATTCCCAACTGCTTGTACCTCTGAGACACCCCAGTTCCTCAAAGACTTCATGCAGCCCCCCACCTCTTGACAGGTGGTGAACCAGAGATGTGGAATGAGGTAGGCGTGTCACTGGTGCATTTATGTCCAGGGGAATCTACCACAGTACGGATTTATTTTGATCTATGCTTTTGAGAAGCTTGATATGCTATCAGTAAAAATCTTTTGATTCATTTCTGGAACCCAGTGGTAAAAAATCCCAACAAATTAGAAAAGCTCTCTGTCACTGTTTCTTTTAGTCGATTAGTCAACTAGCATTTATTATGTGCCTACCATGTGCCAGTACTGTGCTTAGTACTGAGGATACAAAGAAGTCCCTGATCTCAAAGAGCTCATAGTCTAATGGTAGAGAGAAGTACAAATAACGAGAGAGTGACAGAGAGACAGACAGAGACAGACAGACAGAGTTAGAAGGAAAGAGAGAGAGAGAGAGAGAGAGAGAGAGAGAGAGAGAGAGAGAGAGAGAAAGAGAAATTGGAGGATAGTTTAGAGGAAGACACAGATTAAGGAGTTAGGCTTTTTGCAGAAGAATGACTATTTGAGAAAAGAAGGAAGTCAAGAAAGATGGGAGGTGAAGTTGAGAAGGAAGAGTGTTTCAGGCATAGAAAACAAAATAAATGAAAATGCTTGGAGGAAGAAAATGGAGTTTCCATCTGTCTTTATGTGGCTCTCTATGTGTCTGTCTCTTCAGATATCCTCCCTTTCTGCTGCCTTCAAGCAAATTAAAAAAGTATAGACTTGTTAAGCAAATTAAATAAATACATGCATCGTGTTCACCACATTGTTAATGCTGGCTTATAGAGACTAGGTGTACAGAAATATAATACAGATATTAAAGAAACACATAAACTTTGGAATGGATACATATTCTCCTGAGAGGGGATTGAGGGAGAAGAGTGTTACAACCATTGTCATTCTCAGCAACCAAGAACAGGTACAGTCTTGCTGCAGAGGCTCCCAGTGGCCTTGCATTAATCAGTCACAGTCCTTTCTTCATCTCTTCATCCCTGGTCAGGTTGGAGCAGTAACTCCAACCACAAATATGCTAAGCACCAATCCAGCTTACCTCAAAATGAAAGAGAATGTAACTAAGGGGAACTAGAGAACAGCTGCCAGATAACACGTGTGTGTGTGTGTGTGTGTGTGTGTGTGTGTGTGTGTGTGTGTGTGTGTGCGTGCACACGCGGACGCGCACACCACACAAAGCCAGAGGCTTAACAAAGAATTTTTTTTCACCTGGGACAAAAACATTTGAGGGGAAGAAGGCACAGAGAATAGTCTGGAGGCAGTGAGTGGTGCTGAAAATGTATTGGGGTATTTCAGGATCCTTAGGACCTTGTTCCTACCAATAAGGACGAGGTTGCCCCCAAGAACAAAGAAATTAATTCCATAGACATGGAACTGCTCTCTCTGGGGACAGGGGTTTTGCTCCTCCAAAAAGGGTTTCTTCCTATAAACCTCATTCCTACCAAGGAGAATGGACCCTAAAGGAGGCCTAAGGAACTTGGGAGACAGGGTTCAAAGTTTTTCTCTTGTTCTTTTAGCATGTGGTTGCTCCGTTGTTGTAGCCGCTTGGACACAAAAGCTATTTCCAGGGTTGGCAGCAGCTCCTCTGACTCTACAAATGGTAATGGTTGCCATATTTACCCAATGCAGTGGACATATGTTCTCAGACTTCTCAAAATCATCCCTGAGCTCCTTGAGCTTCCTCTGATATCACCTTTGCAGAGGTATCTTTTGTTCTTTCCCATTCTTTTAGGGAGAGGAGAAGGTAAACTTTCAGTCACAACCCTCTGGCTCAGGATACATTTCTTCCTAGGGTCAGAAATTTTGTAGTCCCTTGCAAAATCAACCATAGTATAAGTGACATATTGAATTATACATTACAGCTCCAAAATAAACATCAGTACTTAACAGAAGGATATCTCAGATAATATCAGGGTACCACTGATAGGAAGTGAATATTAACAATACATGCATTGCTTGACAGATTAGTTCAGTGACTACAGGCCTACATTACATACAGGACACATTATTAATATATGTGACAACAGTACTTACATATCCTAAGGGCATAAATAAAGATATATATAAGCAAAAATAAAGCAATGATATGAATATGCTTAAAAATAACAAAATATGAAAAAGCAGCAATGTATGTGCAAGTAAACAAGTTAATAGATATACAACTATCAGGCATTCATGCTATGAACACAGAAACAAATAAAAGTGAATAAAATATAATAAAACAAGCATGCTCAAAACAGGTAATAATAAGGTGTGTATAAATGAACATATGAAATTATATCCCAGGACCACATTACATAGGTAAACATAATCATGGCCAGCAATATGTTTAATCATTTCTCCATTTTCCTTGGTAATACTATGTTAGTCTAACCATTGGTCTAATGAAATCATCTATCTTGTTGTTGTAGTTTCCTGATGTGTTGTGGTGGAACTGTCTCAAAGAATTCGAAGTCAGACCACCTCTAATCCAATACAGGCATTTATTGAGATTGATGCCTCTCATGAGGTAGACTATGTTCCAAGAGGAATCAGCAATTTCAGAGAAAGCAAGACGGATTTTTGTAGGGTAAAGACGCAATTACACAACACAAATTATGAATATTAAAAAGGCAGGAGGGGTTTGTTAAGGGATTAGGTAATAGGCGAGGGGTCCCTGCCACAGTGGAACTGTGCATGTGATTACCCACAATGCATAGAGAAAAACACACTGGGGGGAAATGTATGTATGAGAATGATATTATAATAAGTCTCTCTATGTTCACCTAAAGGGCAGCTTTTGCTATTACTACACAGGTGCTTACTTAGGGAAAGTCTCTTCTATTGTTTCAGGGTCCACATCCTGCTTGGGCATCCTGGTGGTCCTGCTTTCTGATTGGCTGACTATTGTGGTCTGGTCTGAGACTAGATAGTTATGGTTGTGGTTGAGTGCATGGACGTACCTGCTGTTTCTGTGGGAATTATGAGGAATGGGTCTGGGGGCAGTGCCTAGCTGGAGGCAGTGGCTAGGATCCCATCATATGGACATACCTGCTGTTTCTGTGAGAAATATGAGTTCATTGACACACCTGTTGTTTTAGTGAGCAGTGAGGCATATATGAAGAAGTTAGGATTTTGGGGTGGGGGTGAGTAGGGGTGAGTAGGTAGGGGCAGTGGGCCTGCTGTTCAGTGGGGCCTATGTAGAAGTTAGAATATTGGGGCTGGGGGCAGCTTTATTAGGATTCCATTACTGTGTCTTACTAATCCATCTGCCCCTAAATCCAAATTAGTTGATGGTATGAACTAGTTAGAATACTCATCAGAACTACTCATCAGAACTAAAATTCTGAACTTGTGAAGACAAGGCTGACTAGCAGTGTTGCTACACTCTGTGAGTCATCTTTAGTCTTATAGTCATTTCTATACTTAAAATTTCTTTAAACTATTTGTTAGGTTACAGTACATGAAATTTTATTCCCTTGATATGTCTTTTTTTTAACTTATTTTTAATATGTTTAGTATTCAGCATTGATTTTCACATGCGTTTGAATTACAGATTTTCTCCCCATTTCCA